>CM023481.1:245125825-245282738 GCA_013339685.2 Hyalomma asiaticum | reverse complement strand
GCCCCGGAAGGCTCTACATTCCAAAAATCGCCGCAGATGGCGTAAAAATCAACCGCGGCGCGTTCCGGCTTCATGCGCTGGGAGTGGATGTACTAACCCCTCTCTACACTCAAGCTATTTCTATGGAAAGGCGATCACGTGACTGGAGGCCGCCATTCGCGCTATTGCACTTTTTACGTAGGGGCGCCCTCGTCGGGGCCAAATTTCAGGGCAAAATATTCTTAATGCAGACGAAGACTGCGTTTTGGCATAGTATTACATATAATAAAATACAAACTCATTACACAGAGTACTTTTTGCGAGATATTCTGTCACCTGTCTTTTATTAACCGATTTTTGTTTTCGCTGACTCCTTCAATGTGAACAGCGCATCGACATCAGCATTTTTCCATTCGAAATATGCGGCGGTAGGTATGCAACGGTTCACGGCGTCCGGGTTCTGGTAACTCGCGCTATTTTGTCTCGTTCTAAATATTCCGTGAAAATTAGAAAGTATACTCTTTTAATCGCTGCTTCCTACCGGCAGAATACGTTAGAACGTGCTTATTTTGGGCAGTTTAAACGCTTCCGCGGAGCGTAGTCAGCGGCCTGCAGTGGAACGAAGCCACCGTTGAAATTCCGGCAGTACGAACACTCGTTTCAAGGCTCGAGCACGTACGCACCGGTGAGTATGAACCCATTGCTTCTGTTTGTTAGCGTTGGTTATGCGTTTCAAACGGCAACGACGGACTATAATTGTAAACATTCCGGGGTGTCATGCTCTACGAGCGAAGAAGCAAGATTTCGTTTGGGCGACGCGGCTTCCCCGAGGGCCGAGTTTTTGAGAGAACAGAAATGCATTCTGGAAATTTATTGCTTGGCAACGGACACTGTATCTACACAAAGGCGGCAACAGCGATAGATGGGTTACATGGAATACACTGCGCCTGTCCGTACGTACGAGTTTGCAAGAGCCGCATGTCAAAAGCAAAGTTAGAGGTGTTTTACTTGGACGGTGTCTTTTGGACATTATTTAGCAACAGTCTTTTTTCTTGAATACATTTAGTGTGCAGTGCTCACAGAATGAAATGCAGCACGTGAACACTGATCGGTGCCAAATGCGCGGCTACTCGATATAACCATGGCATGTCACTTGGAATGGCGGTTCGATGGGTCACAAACTGATGAGAAACAAAAGTATGTGCGTGAGGTAACCCAAAATTTTGGCGCTTCGATCCATGAGTGCTGTGCATAATTCGAGTGTACTTTTGGTTTATTGTAAGAAACCAGCATGTTATACAGGGATGTGCTTGCGTTTTTATTTTTTGACAGTCTCCTGGACCTCTCTGCCAAACCCAGTCATCCATATCCCACCATACATGGTCGCATTGCATCACAATGGGCGAGGCACTTGCTACCTGACATGGCTGAAGAAGCTACTTCCAGCACTGCAACAACCTTTATAAGGTATGTTTCCCTGTATGTGCAACAAATCCCAGTTTAATGAATTTCTGTGTATAATTTTGCAAAATCATGCTTCACACATCATGCTTCTCAGTCACTGATTAATTCATGACTTGTTTCTTTTCAGGAATGCCATGCAACGACAGGATAACTGCCCTCGAAAGTAGACTCTGCAAACACGGTGAAATATTTGGATGTCTACAGCAGTTCATCTTGGACCCCATGCCTCTGATGCTGTCTGTACTTATCGACGGCTCATCAGCCATCTTCTGGAGGTGTACTGATGGTCGTTCACAAGTATTAGCTGTCTAATCTTCTATATATTATACAGTGCACTAATGTTTTAACGTGACCTCTGTATGAATTATTTATAATAGGAGCGTCAATTATCAATTATGAACAAATGTTACCTGCACGTTGTATAGCGAGCAGCTACTGCTCAAGATTATTGAAGTTGGAAGGAGTAGCGATACTCAGCAAGAAAACTATTCGAGGCTGATCAGATTGAAGAGAGAAACACGAGCAACATTAGTGTTGTCTGCTTTTTCTTCTTTTTTTGCAAGCGAGTTCCAGCTGGTAAAAAACGTCACTAATTTTCTCTGATGTATATGTCTTCGGCCTGCTTTGAGAATAGAGCAGTCGAAGTTTAGAGCCTGAATTTGCGCTTCCCAGCATCTTTCTATGAATTTTTTTCTTGCATGCGCAGCGATGTATTTAGCTATCCACCATGCCGCCCGCCAACGCTCGACTCAAAGCTGCTTCTCACCACTTTGTCGAGGGTGACCGGGTTTTTCTCGTCGGCGGGTTTGATTTTTCACAGGCCGACAAAGGCCTCCTCTAGGGCTAAACAAAACAAAAAAAGCAGTGTTGACGACCGTGTTGAGCAAGTTCCGAGTTATATAACAAAAATTTACACGCACAAAAAAAAAAAAAAACAAGTCGTTGTTTACCGGCCGCTCCGTGTGCCCGCCAAGTTCGGCGCTCCCTCGCCCTTTCTCGTAAGACTTCCCAGAAAAGAAAAAAAAACAGTTCTATCTTTGGTAGCTTACACGAGGTGTTTAGCATTTGTGGTAACCATACACGCAGCCACATACACTTGCATCCCCTTTTTTTTACTGCGACTAAGCGCCGTCCTTTCGCGATGCCATGCTTGCCCCCATATGCGCCTGCTCTCGGTCGCGACTGACTAGTAGCGCATCGTGACACGGGTGGCGCCACTTGTTTTTTCAAAGCTGCACGTCTCGAGGCCCATACTCACGCATTTACCCCAATCGATTCAGTCCGCACTGCTCGCTGTACGGCTCCGTCGCCTCCCTCTCTCACATATTATGGGACTGCAACGAGGATCCACCCCCGCCTAATCTTCTGGCCACTACCTCGCCTGAGACGCGGGAGAGCGGACTCCGTATAATACAAGCCTCGAAGTACAGCTCCGGGCCATACAACGAGCCGAGGAGGCGGCCAGGCACGGCCTGACCGCCATCCCTCTGTGAAGAAAGGGAGTTCCTTTTTCACTTCAATAAAGTTGCCGTTGCTTCTCTCTCTCTCTCTCTCTCTCTCTCTCTCTCTTTCTCTCTACCGAAACTTGCACAAATAGCGCAAGGCTAGCGAAGCAGATGGCAGCTCGGCCGGGTTTGTCTCCGGCACACCTGCATTTCGTCGTGGTCCGAGGCACTTGAAAAACACGTTTCGAGCTTGTTGGTTCCTCACGGGGAAGGACAACGCGCTCACACAACGACAAAGAAAGGCAAAACGGCACACATGCGCATGTGTGTCGTCTTGCCTTTCCTTGTCGTTGAGTGAGCGCGCTGTCCTTCCCCGTGGTTCAAGGCTCCGGGAAACGCTTGGCGAAGCACTGCGAAGCACTGCGAAGCACTGCGACGCACATCAAACGCTTCGCACCGAGCTCAGCGTAAAGACGTTCGCGTCGTACCACAGACGGTTGGCAGGCGCGGCACGCGTGGCCTCGGCTTGTTGCCGTCCCACCCCTCTGCTATACAACACTATGTATGCCTTTGCTATTCTAGGAGCTGCTTGGACGCCACGAAAGGATGCGTGCTCTCGTGGTACGAAGCTATGCACAAACGCACAGCTTTGCGAGACGATGTGCGCCTGACAAATCGACGCACACTGTATTTATCTTCTTCTGCTTGCTCGTGCAAGACGTGCGCCCGCCAGCCGCAGTTCTACCAGCGTAGTAGTGGGCGGAGGGCATGAGCGCAAGAAAAGAAAGAAACGCGCATGCGCGGGCATACGCGATACACAGGGACGCCATTGAGACAATAACAACGTGGACAGAATTTAGACATCTAAAATTCCAGTGGAAAAGACTATGGTGTCCGTCGCGACAAGCTGAAGTGCTGATTACGAGATTACGCTGCAGAGTCCCTCCATTAAATCTTTACTCGCACAGGGCTGGTCTGGTGATATCGCCTCTGTGCCCATTCTGTCTTGAAATCGAAACAATTGACCATTATTTTTTAAAATGCCGCCAGTATACATCAGTAAGAAAGAGACAACTGGAAATTGTGCTTTCTAAATTTGGGCTAACATTGTCATTGGAAGTCATTCTTACTTTTGGTGCCTCGGTATTGGGCTTCAGCCACAGGGACATATTTGATGCAGTATGTGGATTTATAAAGGCCTCAAAACGACTACGTTTGTGATTATTCACATTCCAAAATTCTTAAATATGATAAAGCCTATACATTAAGAAAAAAGGAAAACATTACCTGTTTTGATGGTAGAAGTGCACAAATAGTTTACATAGTTTTTTTTCCCTCTGTTTTACTTTCTCCCGATTATTATTAATTTATTATTCTATTTTATTCGTCATGTTGTGGTATTTGCACAATATACCAGCTAAAAGTTAAGCACTCCAGGTCTTGGCCAATCCCCCGTAGTGGGTATGCGCCATATTTGAAGGATCATCATCATCATCATCAACGCCGCACGTTGGGCGTTGCATAGAAGTGCACGCGCACTCTTAGGGACCACAATTGATGATGATGATGATGATGATTTTTTTCCAGACATCGCCATTTTTATGATTTGACTGACAGCTTCACTGTTAAAAATATACATATACTGTTGCGACCGAAGTGCAGGAGACGAGGTGGCGCCACCAGATGCTGGTTTGTCGAGGCAGAAAAACGAGACGAGACGACGGACACCTCGAAGGCCGGTATTACGTACTACCGGCCATAGGCCGGCAGCGCTGACATGACAACCAGTCGAGGTGGCAGGGTAACAACACCAGCCTTTATTTCCAGCTCGGAAATATATATATGTGACGTACGTAGCAAGCAAGAGATGGAAGGCGAAGGCGACGAAGAAGAGGCGCGTGCAGTGGAATAAATCATGCCGCATCAACCACGGCACGACTCCCGTTTCTAGCGTCACACGAGTCGACAGGATGACGACCTGGCCGCCACCGCGTCAGCTTCACGTCATCAACGACGCCGTCAACACAATGCCGTGACTGAACGCCGACCACAGAACCAGACATCTGCTCTGTACAGTGACCACCTTCATGGCAGCATCATCGGCAGAACCAAGCATTCCTAAGTACGCCGGATTAGCGGACGATGGACCCGTGGAGGACTGGTTCGACCTCTTCGAACTCCACGCTACCGCTGCATCGTGGTCGGAACGGGACATGGTCACCAAGTTCCATGACTACGTAACCGGTGAGGCCTTCCGATATTATCTGACGTACATCTTCCAAAACGATGAAACTTGGAAAAAGATTAAAGAGGAAATGATCGCCCGATTTAAAGACTACGATGTAGACTCGCCTATCAGCCACCAGTTCGACACATTTCGAGTGAGCCGTGGAAGTCATAAACAGCTTTCATGTAGTCATTATAATTGCCGAACAAGACCTCAGATTAAACCCTCGACGAATGTCCCAAACTTGCAATTCTCAAACTATACGACGCGCACTCAAACGACTGGTATCAATCTACAGTTATCAAGAGAGAATGTGAAGCCAGTGATCCCTGAACAGCAATCAACTCGCAGTTTCAAACGTGTGAAGCCTGTGCTCCCTGAGGTGCCATCAAGTCGCGTTTCCAAAAGACCGAATCTCCCACCAGGGTTCCCATCTGAGCAAAAATCGCCGCTGTTTACCTCTCCAGTACATACTACCCGAGTAGTTGCTGAACCAGTCAATTTGTTTCATTGCTCGTCCCGCATACGTATTCCGCCATCCGAGTTTGCATAAAGTGCATCTTTTCCCGTTCGCAACTCTCACCGCACGCCTCGCAATGTCGCTACGTCCGCGGTAGACGAGCTGATCCAGTGGGAGAATGCTTGGCCAAGCCACGGCCCTTTCACCGAGGCCCACGAGAAAAAAGGGTTCAGCACAGTGATTTCGCAAGACGACACACAGTTTCAATCGACACACGCTCAAGCCATGCATGCTGCAATGTCATCCAGCGCCCAGCCACCTGAAGATACAACCGATGTTGAAGTAGCCGTAAGTACAAGCCTCAACAGCGAAAGCAAGAAGACAATGCACAGCGTCGAAGAAGCCTGTGGAGACCATTCTACAAATTTTGGTACACTATCATCACTACCCGTCAATCCTCAAAACACTCCACAAGGTAACAGATTTGCGCTGAGCACCAAGTCCACATGTGACGAATATCAGACTTTTGACCGGAAAAGAGGCCACATGAACAATCTCCAGAGCAACATCAGACAGCCCAACACGGGCAAGCCGAAGAGCCTCAGCGACAGCAACAGAGACATGAGGAGGATCGTCAACCAACGAAAATGTTATCAAACGCCCACTTTCGGCTTAAAGAAGGTCGTCTGGAAAAAATCGCACTAGAGCGAACGCAAGTTCGCAGTGAAGGACACCTTCACCGAAATAAACGCTATGGAGAACGCCTTTTATCGCATAGGTCCAGGCAGGGCCTAATGTCAAAACCGCTGGGACAACGCCACGGAACGCGACAAAGACCCAAGCTGACCCTATTCATTTCGAAAGAACGTGGACGTCGCCTCAGCAGCCTCATGCAAAGCACGCTCAACCTGGAACCATTATGTGTCTATCGGCCACGACGAACACTTCGGCGCTCACGACATCCGATGTGCGGATACTACAACATGTACAGCCGCCCATTTTTTTAACCTGAACACGCGAACGTCGACCGCCGAGCTGTTCAGCGCCACAGAGCGGAGCGCGGCGTTGAAATGAGCGAGAATACGCGCATGCGCGCTTTGAGCAGTTCTTGGCAGCTGTCGTCTGCTAGGCTTTTCCGGGAACCAGACACCACGCCCGCTTTTTTTGAGCACCGGTATCGTCATTCTCATTCTTTTTTTTGTATTCTGAACGCTGCTATTCAGTTGTAATGGAAAGGTCAAGTGGTCGTGCTTCCGATGGAAGAAATATGATTACACCCGCTAACTACGCTGGGGCATCCGCATCAACACTTTTACACCGGAGTGGTTAAGCTTTTAGTTATGTCATGCGGAGTCGAAAAGAGATTCATCAGCGGCCGGCGCGCGCTCTGGCTCTCTTCGTCTTCTTTTCGTTGTTTTAGTTCATGCTTATTCAAGCCAATTAAGCATATACCTGTTCTAATTAAGCAGTTGATTTCATACACACGCTCGCCAAAATCATGGTAATGAAGTCATGGCTAATTAGATCATTGCTAATTATGCTCAAGTGAATTGCGAACCTACTGTTAAATTCTCGCGAATTAACCATATGTTAATTAGAACCATCCTAATTAGGGGCTGCATATCGGGGACCTTGCTATTTCAGAACGTTTCAATTAAGATAATTGTAATTAATATTATTCTAATTTGGGGTCGTGTTAATTCAAAATTTACTAATAAGCTAGGTGAGCGATAGGCTCCGTGGTTAATTCCATCTTGCAACACTAGTGCACGCTGCTTACATTGTTTTCATCCGTTATCGCTTTTTGCTGTCTCTTCGAAATACCGCTGGAAAAAGAATGGAAAGTGCAACATGATACGACCTTCCTTTGCTTTGTTTGCTGAAAGGCGTGAGGTGATAAGCGAGATATTCCGATCAGACGTCATTGGTATATCGCACTTCGCGGTTATAACGCCCTTTACCTGCCTTCTCGAGAATGTGCTTTTCGTAGTTTTAGTGATGCCAGCTCGGGTCCCTGAGGAAAAGAGAGTAGTTGCAATACGGATGTCGTTGAGGGGCACATCCCAAAGAAATATCGGGCGTGGTGTCCGGTTCCCGGAAAAGCCTAGCAGACGACAGCTGCCCAGGACTGCTCAAAGCACGCATGCGCGTATTCTCGTTCATTTCAATGCCGCGCTCTGCTCTGTGGCGCTGATCAGCTCGGCGGTCGACGCTCGCGTGTTCAGGTTAAAAAATTGGGCGGCTGTACATGTCTCATACGGTTATGACATGGTCGCGAACTGCATCCCCATCAGTATCGACGCTCAGGGCATGCTTACGTTGTCCGGACTGGAACAGCCAGCCTCGGCCGCCAGAGACCTAGGTTTCTCCGGACTGCGCCACCTCCGCTCTGAAGCTTTTGCAAGTTTACGGGAACCAACTTGGGACATGTGGAAGTGTCTGCGCATTGTGACTTTTCCTTTTTGTTTGTGTTTCCTCTCCTTAGTCTGTTTGTGATACTTCTACTGCTTTTACTTCTTCTTTCGGGGGAAGGGGGAATCCTGTGACGTACGTAGCAAGCAAGAGATGGAAGGCGAAGGCGACGAAGAAGAGGCGCGTGCAGTGGAATAAATCATGCCGCATCAACCACGGCACGGCTCCCGTTTCTGGAGTCACATATATATAGGAGAGCAAGAAGAGAGAAAGAAAGAAAGTACAATGGCGCATGCGCCGAGGGGCGTCATTTGGCCCGACTTGTTATCTGCAACACTCCTTCCCCCTAGTAGCCGTAGCGTTCCACGGGCTTTTTGGTTCTTGTGGACCGACGTAGCTCGGGAACAGCGCTTTCGGAAAGCGGAAAGGTCATCAGTTTCGCATTTCAGGGCATCCTTGCTTGTTCGAGGTGGGCCCTCGGGAGATGGTTCTTCTGGAGTCGATATTTCTCTGCTTACATCTGTGTCGGATGAACGTTTTCGTATCTGGTCGACATGACGTCGAACGACGCCGTCCTCCGTAGTTACAGTGACGAGACGTGCCCCACTCGTCGATTTCACTTTGCCTGGCGTCCACTTGTCTCCTGCACCGTAGTTGCGCACATAGACGGCATCTCCAGGGGCGAAGTACCAACTGGCGGACTCAGCACCGGAATTGTTCGGCAATTCGTGGTTTCTAGTACGCAAACGGTAGCCCAAAAGTAGTTCAGACGGCGAAAACCCCGAAGCCTGTGGTGGATTCCTGTAATTGCAAAGAATTCTTGACAGAGCCGTGGATAGTTCTACTCCGGGCATTCTCTTCAACCCATCCTTAAGAGTTCGCACGGCGCGTTCTGCGAGCCCATTGCTTTGAGGGTGGTAAGGCGGGGTACGAATGTGCTCGATTCCATTTTTCTGCACAAATCGAGCAAATTCTGCCCCGGTGAAAGGTGTGCCGTTGTCGGTAACTATGGTGCGCGGTAATCCAAACTGGCTGAACAAGGTTCGCATAGCATCCACCGTTGCATTAGCGGTTGCTCGAGATAAAGGAATGGCTTCTATCCAATTGCTGTGCGCATCCACGATCACCAACAGCATCTTGTTTGCCATAGGTCCTGCGTAATCTGCGTGCAACCGCGACCACTTCTCCCGCGGAATTGTCCAACTGACGCGGTTCCGTTCCGGGGGCATAGGCAAAGCTTGCACACAATTTCTGCATTCTGAAGCGGTCCTCTGAATGTTTTGATCCAGACCGGGCCACCAAAAGCTAGCCCTTGCTCTTGTCTTCATTGTGGACGCTCCCTGATGAGACTCATGCAACAATTTCAATAGTTTCTCACGCGCTGCTCTTGGTACCACCACACGATGGCCCCAGAATAACATGCCCTTCTCGACAGACAACTCATGTCGCCTTTTTCGGTATTCTGCCATTTCTCTTCTGCCATCCACGACAGAGGGCCATCCTTCAGTCACGTACCTGTGTACTTCTTGTAAAAGGTCATCCGTTTCAGTGAGTGCTTGAAGTTCTTTGTGCGAAACCGCTGGCTCGTCCAGCTGGTCAATGACAAGCACCATTTCCGTGAGGTCTTCAGTTTCTGCTTCCGGCTCCTGCAATGGTTGGGGTAAGCGGCTTAGAGCATCCGAGATTAACATCTGTTTGCCAGGTTTACAAATAAGCTTGTATTTGTACGCCCCAAGCACAAGCGCCCATCGCTGAATGCGGGCGGCAGCCATGACAGAAGTTTGACGGTCGGGTCTCAGTAGCCCCAACAATGGACGGTGATCCGTTACGAGTGTGAACTCCCGTCCCAAAAGGTAATCGCGGAACCGCGTCACGCCAAACACTAGGGCTAGAGCTTCTCGCTCGATTTGGGAGTACTTCCTTTCAGCAGAGGTGAGTGTTCGTGAGCGGAACCCATGGCCTGTCTTCACCGTTTATGCGGTGAAAAAGCGTTGCACCGACACCGTAAGGGGAAGCGTCGCATTCCAACAGCAATTCCTGCTGAGGATCAAAGTACGTTAGCACTGGGGCTGAACACAAAACACTCTTTGCCTTCTGGAAGGCCGCGTTTTCATTCGTGTGCCAAACCCATTTTGCGCTTTTTTCAAGAAGCTTATACAAAGGTGCAAGCACAGTGGACAGATTTGGCAGAAACATTGTAAAAAGTGACCATTCCTAAAAAGGATCGCAGCTCAGCAACATTTCGTGGCAACGGGGCTAGTCTGATTGCGTCGACGTTCTTTTCAAGAGGATGTAGTCCCTCGGCATCAATACGATGTCCAAGATACGTCACTGATGATTCACCAAACCTGCACTTGTCCGCACGAAGCTTGATGCCGTTCTCGCGGAATCGCTGCAACACTGCTTAGATTAACATTCTCGTGGTTGTTGCTCTCGGATATCAGCACATCATCCAGATATGCCCGAGTCCCTTTTAGCCCCTGCAGCACCGATTCAATCTTGCGTTGGAATATCGCAGGAGCTGACGCGATACCAAACGGTAATCTGTTGTAACAGAACAACCCGTTCGGTGTGTTTATTACTGCTAATTTCCGCGAGTCTTCATCTAGCTCGACCTTGTTGTATGCGTCGCAAAGGTCTAATATACTGAATTTCTTCCCTCCGCACAAATTTGCAAAAAGGTCGTCTATGACAGGCAACGAGTACTGCTCAACCTCACACACTGGGTTTAAGGTCACCTTGAAGTCCCTGCATATGCGCACCGTTCCGTCCTTCTTTAAAACTGGCACAATGGGCGTCGCCCATTCTGAATGAGGGACTGGAGAAATTATGCCAGCGGAGACTAATCTGTCAAGCTCCTTTGACACTTTATCGCGGAGTGCAAAAGGAATTTTTCTGGCCTTGAAGAACTTGGGGCGTGATCCGGTCTTGATGTGCAGTCGGGCTGGCGGACCTTTGATGAGACCAGTGCCCTCCGTGAAAAGGTCAGCGTTTTGCTGGAGCAGCTTCGGAACGACCTCCAGGGCGTGACTCGAATGTGAAGGCTGCGTATACAGGCTGAGAACCTAGATGCGTTCATCTGTTAATTTTTTCAGCAGATCCCGACCGCAAAGACTGGGGCCCTCGCAGTCTAAAACCGTCAAACTGCACTGCACTGTTGTACCTTCGTAGGAAACCGGCATCGTTAGTGTGCCAAGAAGCGGAAGTTTTCCCAGATAGCATGAAAGCTGTAGTTCTGACTTCTGCAGATGCGGCCATTGATTACAGTACGTCTCGTAGAGGCTTTTAGGAATGACGCGAACAGGAGAGCCCGTATCGATGTCCATCGTTACTTCAGTGCCATTTCACGCGAATACTTTTCTGATAGGAGGTATGAGTGAGCGCTTAGTGGTCAAAGACCAAATTTGCGAGGTGCTGTTATCACTGTCTTCATTGTCTGTCGCTTGTGCTGTCACTGCTAGCATTCTGGTTGTTTTTTCGTTCAACGCGCACATTCTGGCTAAGTGCCCTTGCCGTGTACATTTGAAGCATCTGCGCTTGATCATTGGACAAGCGTTGGCTCTGTGACCATGCTTCCCACAACATTTGCATTGTTGTACGCCCGGCGACTTCGCGCGCGACTCGTATTGATCCCTCAACTTGAACAAACTCGCTTGCTCTTTATCCGAAGCAATGCCTTGAGAATCGTATTCGGCGCTTTCTGCGGCAAGGGCAAGAGCCTCCGCTTCTTGAAGATTAAGCTCTTTCTTTGCTAGCAGTTGTTCTTGCGAATTCTTGGACCTGACTCCGCATACAATACGGTCCCTTATCATTCTGTCCAGCATCGTCGAAAAATTGCAATTCTGGGCCATCTATCGAATTGCCACGATAAATTCACGTACCAACTCTCCTCCTTGTTGGCAGCGGTGAAAGAATTTGAAGCTTTCAGAAATTTCATTTGGCACTTGGTCGTAGTAGCTGTTTAACGTCTGCACAACTTTTGCGTAGGTCAGAGCATTAGGTTTCCGCGGCGCTACTTTTCCGTTCAAGATTTCAATTGTCTTTGTTCCAAGCGCAGCTACTAGCAAGGCTCTTTTCTTAGTATCGTCCTTCACCTCGTTCGTTTCAAAGTCTCCACCTTTACCAAATACGCCTGCCACTTATCTTTTGCGTCTTCGAATTCCGGTAGCTGGTGTGCCATGGCTGGTAGGTTCGTTCTGCAGGCTCTCGCGTATGGCGTATGTTGGCCTTCTTGCTGCAGTAGAATCCTCGTCGCCACTATTACGTACTACCGGCCATAGGCCGGCAGCGCTGACATGACAACCAGTCGAGGTGGCAGGGTAACAACACGAGCCTTTATTTCCAGCTTGGAAATATATATATATATATATATATATATATATATATAGGAGAGCAAGAAGGGAGAAAGAAAGAAAGAGTACAATGGCGCATGCGCCGAGGGGCGTCATTTGGCCCGACTTGTTATCTGCAACAGCCGGGAATGACGCGTGCTCTGGTAATCACTTCAACGTTACCTCAGCAGGGGGTGGCGACTGATTTCCACCCGAAGGAGTCCTGCTGCCGTCATGTGGTCCGGCTGCGATAAGGATTGCCTCGGCGAACTTCATAATTAAAATGGCCGTCCATCACCTTCTCCCACTCGGAACCTTCGACATGGCATTGGAGGAGAAACGTCATCTCAGTCATCCCTAGAAGACATCATAGGACGACGCGGACTACTCAACCACCTGGAGAACGCAGAGAGAGAGCATTCGGTAATCAGCTACCAAACATGTTGTAAATAAACCTTGTAAATATTTTAGGGGCGAAGCTCCTTAGGGTGTGGGTCGTTCCCTCCTCTGTAGCAGTAGTAGTAGTAGTAGTCGTCGTCGTCGTCGTCGTCGTATGTATGTAGCCACCTCGCGCCGCCGGGTGGCTCGCGCTCGAGAGCTCGCGCTTGCGCTCGGCGCGTGCCTCCCGGCGCGCTACCTCTCTCACTCTTCCATCCGCTGTCTTGTGTATGAGAGAGAGAGAGAGAGAGACAGAGAGAGAGAGAGCGAAAGGCGCGCGTTGACTATGGAAACGCTCTTTCTTCGATGAACGCTCCACCAGCTCGCAAAGAAGGACAACGCGCCCTCATCCGCGAGAGACAAGCTTGACGCAGGCAGCGTCTTCTGGCGAGTTTCTTGATTGAAAAATACCGATTGCTCGCGCTGGAGAACCGTTCACCGGCCCCCCATATATATAGATAGGCACTGGATCTTGCAATGAAGTGCCGGTGGGAGATTTCACTTGTGCGTAGTTGAGCCATAAGGATTCGTAGCGTGCGCGTTAACTAAATTAATCCGGAACTCGGCACGATCTACGATGAACCTCCGGAGCTTCGCCCACTCATCATCGTTCGCTCCGTGGATATGCTGTGAATTTCTTTTAACTCCCATCGCTCCTCGTACTCTTCTCTCCTGCTGCCCTCAGGGACTCCTGGCCTGAAGGCGACACGAGCCCACGACAATACTTAAAAATAGTATGCTATAAAAATATCGCATACCTTATGCTATAAAACTATGCGTCGGATCCCATCTTTACTCCTGAATACTGGCTTTAGTGTGCAAGTTACACACGTTTTAACAGCAATGCAGGTTTGAGATGTATTGATGAAATGGACACACCAACAAAGAACAAAGAAGCTCGTCAGATGTGCTACGGCTTCACTGGTCATCCACTTGCATGGAGTGGAATATGGCTCTTGAATTTTTGTTCGCCTGTGAGCTACGTGACGAAAGCTCCATCGAGACAGAGAACAAATAAATATTACCACTTTTGACTAGAATCGCTCACATTTTATAATATCTACACTGAAGTAAATAGCTAGTAAGTAAAAATTCGAGCATGAAGCGATAATAGAATGCGACACTGGCAAAAAAAAAAAAGGCGGCAGATCCCACGTGCAGTGGGAATCAAGGAAATGCGAAGCACGCATCAAGAACGTAAAATGGATCTGCATTGTTTTCCCGCTATACCAATTTTCGTACATACGAAGTTAACGAAACGGTCGCAAGAGCACCAAGAGTGTGGCATGTAAACCATGCCGCTCACCACATGCATGTCATGATTTTCATGTTATAACCTGTTATTTATGATCGTCATGTTGTGCCACACCAATTTTTGTATACATCACATTAACGAAACGGTCAGGAGAGCACAAAGACCGTCGCATGTAAATCATGCAGCTCATGACATACGTGTCATGATTATCATGTTATGACCTGTCATTTATTTTCGTCATGCAGCCATGTTCTGGCATACCAATTTTCGTATACATCCCATTAACGAAACGGCCAGGAGGACCAAGACCGTCGCATGTAAATCATGCCCCCCATGACATGAGTGTCATGATTTTCATATTATGACCTGTCATTTTCTTCGCCATGCAGTTATGTTGCGGCATACCAATTTTCGTATACACCCCATTAACAAAACGGCCAGGAGAGCACCAAGACCGTCGCATGTAAATCAGGCCGCTAATGACATGCATGTCATGATTTTCATGTTATGACCTGTCATTTATATTCATCATGCAGTCATGTTGTGGCACAGGCACGTAGGCAAGGGGGGGCCCAGGGGGGCCCGGGCCCCCCCCGAAATTCGTCCAGTCAGACATTAAAGCAGGGATGTACTGTCCGAACATTCCCAAGACAGCGACCAAGGTACAAGTACAAGTAGCGCCGTGCGCATTTAAACAAATTATAAACAAACGATAGTCAAGGAACACACAAAGAACAGCTGCCAAAAAAGTTTTATTCCGAAAGCACTTCAATTCCAAAAGCACAGCAATGCTTCCCGAGAAAGTCAGCGTCCGGCTCCTGAATCAACACCACAACAGAAACACCACACGCTCCGATATGTCCGAGGCGTTAGCGAAACCATCACCGGCATTCTCAGAAAAGAAGGCATCCGAGTGACTCACAAGCCTGCGAAATTTGCGAATACATGTCCTATCCACCGAGGGAGAGAGCCCAAGGCACTGATACAAATATCTTTGCGCTGACTGCGATGTGAGCTACATCGGCGAAACGAAATACCTCAAAGAAAGATTTCCACAGCACAGGAATGACCTCTGCAATTTTGCAAGAGATCACAATAGCCGAACATTCCCAAGACAGCAACCACCGTATCAATCTTCCTGACACAACGGTCATACCAATTGAAACCAATTATCGGAAACAGTTACTGCTCTGTGATTGCGGAAAGAGACAGAAAACTGTGCAACGCAGGGCATTTTCATATATATGAGACGAGCTTGTTAAAAACCGAATTACCCGAACGAACAAAATGTTGCTGTGACGCCCCGAGAGGCGTCGGCTGGGCGAGAGGCAGAAACGCAGGGAGCGGGCATTTTCAATCCTATCTTTCGACTGCCACGGTGGTCAGAGAGTCGCTGGGGTTTTCGTTGCCCGCGAGTTTGCGGAAACCGTGCTTTGACAGCAGAGCCGACGTCTGCACGGTGGCCCCAAATGAGCGTGCACGTTAGGCGGCGACCTTGGAAACGACAGGGTACCGACGCCAAAAGGAACCCGCTTATAAGTGCTTGAACAAGGCCAGCGAGCGTCCCCGGCATGTTTCGATAACCATGCAATGCAGTAAGCTTCTAGAAATGATTCTCGGGCGCGCACTCGACCGGCCAAAAAGGAGCGCCTGTCGACAGGCGCGCCTTGTCACCGGGCACTTACAGCGTACTGTGTCATATCGCTTGCACCTGGAGTGTTTCGGAATGGAAGCGGTGGTGGCTAACGTTCGTTACGATAATCTGTGTACATGTGTCGCCGATTAGGCTGCCCGGCGTCCTCTCCAAATGTCGAGTTTTGTGTATGTTTATATTTTGCTTTCTATATTTTTGGAGAGGAGCTTATACTGGATTGTACTATGGAGGCGGACCTCAAACAGTAGTCGCACGGCGGGTTGGACTGGTGCGTTTTCTACGGGCGAAGTTGCTGTAGGCAACCATTGGAGAGACGCCCCGGTGAGGCGGGGCTGGTGAGAAAAGTCGTCTGGGGGCCAAGGACGCGGAATTGGCGAGATTCGAAAGACGCGAAGAGATTCGGTGATATTCCGTCGAAGAAGTAATCTTCGTTTGCGATCCCTCGTGGAAGTTTTGCCGTTCGGTTCTCCAACCTCGGAGATGATGTTGTGGTCATCGACGCGAGGCCTCGATGTGAGCAGCAATGATCGGAGATCATCCGCGAGCTACGGCGACTTCCAAGACGACATCCGAGCCCCGCCTGCCCAAGCACCAGTCCATAGGCCGGCGACGAGCCTCACGCGCCGATGCGGCCCACTCAGATAAGCATTCCTTCCGTTTCGGCAGCAAGCGCGCTTGAGACGTTCCATCTTTGATATGCGAACTGTTTTACGCCCTTTTGTTTGTTTGTTTGTTTGTTTATTAATACTGTCAACCCCAAGCTGGGGTTTTTACAGGAGTGGAAAACACATACAATGAAATAGCATACACATAAATGCTGAAATTCAAGAAATGGTCATGAAATACGTTACAAAATAGTGACATACAGCGAACACAGGCATTTACACTAAAAGACAAAATTAAACACAGGCATGTGCACTTGCATTCTGCGCATTGAAAACATCAATTAACAAAGCGAGAGGCAATATACATTGACATCGTGAATTATAGAAATAGAAAAATAACAAAAAAGTACTATGACGCATCTATTTCGGAGAAAATAAGCGATTCTAAAGCTGCAGAAAACGCTGTGATAGAGGAAGACATCGCGACTGTGTTTGGTAGTTCATTCCATTCTTTAATTGCCCTCGGGAAGAAGCTGTATTTAAATGCGTCGTTTCGGGTGGCTGGTGGCTGTATATATAAAGTGTGTTTGTGTCTAGAGCGCGGATCTGGAGAAATTTCAAAGAAATCTAATGAGTTAATTTTAACCTGACTACGAATAATGAGGAATAGAAATTTCAAACGGTCATACTTAGTTCTAAGTTCTAAGGCTTGTAGGTTTGCCCGGTTGCAAAGTTCGGAAGCAGAGTGCATGCGTTGATATTTATTGAATATAAACCTGGCAGCCATTCTTTGAACTTTCTCCAGTTTATATAGGTTAGTAATGGTGTGAGGGTCCCATACTATTTTAGAATATTCAATTATTGGTCGTACTAGCATTTTGTACGCAAGACTTTTTACTTCGGGTGTTGCGTCATGTAACCTTCGCCTCAGACCCCATAGAGTTTTGTTTGCCTTTCTACAGGTGACGTCTATGTGAGTATTCCACCTCAAATCTGGAGTGAATATTAGCCCTAAATATTTATATTCTGTTACCCTTTTTAGATCGTGGGAACCAATATTGTAATTATATTTGAGAGGTACCTTTTTTCTTGTTATGCTCATGCAAACTGATTTTACGGGGTTTAGAGTCATCTGCCATTCATTACACCATAGTAAAATTTTGTTTTGTCAGGTCTACCTGGTCTCTCAGGGATGTGATCTTGTTATATATAACGCAGTCATCTGCAAACAAGCTCACGGGAACAGACAAATCTGAGGGCAGGTCATTTATAAAAATAAGAAATAAAAGAGGCCCCAGAACACTGCCTTGAGGCACACCGGATATAACGGGTCTGGACGTCGATTTAATTTTATTTATTTCTACGTACTGTGAACGAGAATAGAGGTATGAAATGAACCATTGAGTAATATTTGAGTTTCTGAATATTTCATTTACTTTTAGTAAGAGTTTGGGATGCGAGACCTTATCGAAGGCTTTGGCGAAATCTAAGAATATTAGATCAATCTGTTCCCGTCGATTAATTGCCTGCGCAAAATCGTGAACTGTAACAACAAGCTGCGTTACTGTAGATAATCCCCTTCGAAAGCCGTGTTGCACTGGTGATAATAAATTGTGAGTGTCTAAATAATTAGAGAGATGCTTACACATTATATGCTCAAGCAGTTTGGAGCAGGTACTCGTAAGAGAGATAGGCCTGTAGTTACCCACTTCTGAAGTGTTCCCACTTTTGTGAACTGGTATTATTTTAGCTTCTTTCCAGGCTAGAGGAAATGAGGCCTGATTAATTGAAGTTTGAAAGATTATAGTAAGATACTTTGCGACCCATTGAGCATATCTATATAGAAACTCGTTCGGAATGCCGTCTGGACCAGGGGATTTCTTAATGTCAATGTGTAGAAGAAGGTTTAACACTCCTTCTTCGTTGATTAACGGGTCGGATACCGGAGGGCGATTGGAAGCGTCAGAAAGGGACGGAAGGGCACCATCATCTTCGGTAAAAACAGAAGAAAAAAAAGAATTGAAATTTTCCGCGCGTTCAAGGGCAATTTTTTCATCGACCGGTTTATTCTGTTTCTCGGACGGGTTTACATACCTCCAGAATTTGCTAGGTGCTTCGTACAGAAATTTTTTCAAAGTTACATTAAAAAATCTTTCCTTAGATTCCTTGACAAGACGATTTAGATCAAGTCTCATGTTATAAAGTGAAGTCTTGTTCAGGGCACTTGGATCACGAGAACAAGCTTTTCTCTTCCTTTTAATCCTCCGTTTGACATGAATTATATCTCTCGTGATCCAAGGGTTATTTCTTTTACACTTTTTAAAACTCTTAGGGATAAACCGCCTAATGCATTCCATTGTTATATTATGAAAATATTCCCACAAGGAGTCAGAGCTACCATTTGATTCATAAATAGCAGTGAAGTTACCAAACGACCTTTCAAGAAAATCCAAAACACTAACATCATCGGCAGCTTCAAAATTCAGATAAGTGATGCCCGATTTCTGCTGTGAGGTGCACGACGACATGCTCATGGACAGTATAATCATCTTGTGGTCTGATAAACCCTCTTCAACAAGGCAATCATTCACATATGAAATCAAAGCATTGGATAATAAAATTAAATCAAGTACAGAGGACCGTGTTGCACATACTCTAGTGAACTCATTTACAACCTGATGTAAATTGAAAGAGAATATTAAGTCGAGAAATAAGTCACAAGAAGCATCATGTGAGTCGACGGCCACATGCGAGTGCCAATCAATAGCCGGAAGATTGAAATCACCTAGTAAGATGATATTGTCTTTTTCTCTAAAGTGGCTGTCCATGAATCTTCTTAGTTGCAAAATGTACTCAACAGGGGAGTTTGGAGGTCTGTAGACCCCGCCTATAAACACTGTGCGATTATTTAGTTTTGTTTTAATCCATACGGCCTCAATACCATCTGCTGCGTCGAGGGAACTATAAATAATGCCTTTCTTGACTAAAAGAGCAACTCCACCCCCTCTTCCATCACGATCCCTCCGAACCATTGAGTAACCGGGTGGAGCGATTTCAGTATCAGGTATAACTTCGTGCAACCATGTTTCCGTAATTAAAATAATATCAGGTTCGTGATCGATAACCAAGGCTTCAAGCATATGTGATTTATTTGATACACTTCGGGCATTTAAGTTGATTATTTTAAAATTATCTTTCTGACCCTGTGCCTGTCACTTATCACGTGTTGCATCATCATTTCCAAGCTTGCATCTTTCGGCACGTGCTTCATTCCAGCAGTAAAGAGTATTGTTTACCCTCAGCTTATCAAAAACAAGTTTTACCTTCTTTCCTGCCTTTCTTTCTTCGATAGCAGAGTCCCAAAGTTTTTTTCTTATTCCCTGTACTCTTTTCGAGAAGTCCTCGCTGATACTGTAATCCGTATCCTTCAGTCTTGAGCACCTCTGCAAGACTCATTTTATCCCTATAGTCTGCCAGCCTAAGGATGACGGGGCGAGTTTTGCCAGAATTTTTTTTTCCTATCCTATGAATTCTCTCAATAGACGTTATGTTTACCTTTAGGGTAGAGCTAAAGATTTCATCGTTTACTTTTTTTAGTAGAGTTTCTTCTTTTTCATTCTCATCTTCTGCTACTCCCCTTATGATAAGGTTGTTTCTTCTCGAACGATTTTCCAAATCATCCACCTGATCAAGCAGACTAGATGATTTGTCACAACATTCAGCCACAATTGTTTTAAGAGTTGCGAGCCTGTTGCGAGTCTCATCTAAGCTTTGCACCTTAGTCTCAATAACAAGAAGCCGATTTTGCATGTCTAGGATTCTAGTTTCAAACGAATTTTGCTTTTCTTGAACCGCTGTTAGTTTAGACAAGATTTCTTTTTGGTTCTGGAGCATTTCTTTGCATACTGCGTCCGTTATAGGCCCCGGATTCAGCTCGACATCGCCAGAAAGACTCAACAACAGACCCACAATAGAAAAACAGTCACATACACAGTCAGCCAAAACTTGTGGACACGGCAGCACTATAAGAGCTATGAAATCGCTACGGAAGCTATCCTTCCGGTCACCAACCTGCATGAACAGCGGTACGTCAGTCGACATTGTCACGGCGATGCCACCGTGTCCACTGAAGCAGGTAGGCGATGGTCCCAGATTTAAAGCTTTCAGGCGGACCCTTGTGGGCATGCGTGTTGACGTCATCGTGCTCCCAGGTGGCTGTCCGAAATGATCGTCGATGTGACGAAGCTGCTGATTGCAGACGCCCTCAAGAAGCCGGAAGGGATCACCGCCCACACGGAAGGATGGCGGCAGGCCGGCATCGTAGCGAAGCTCGTCGCATCCAGTTTGAGAAGATTCCGCGGCGCCTCCGGTTATGAAGCGTAGGCATGCGCAAAGGACCTGCATGAACAGCGGTACGTCAGGCGACATTGTCACGGCGATGCCACCGTGTCCACTGAAGCAGGTAGGCGATGGTCCCAGATTTAAAGCATACAGGCGGACCCTTGTGGGCATGCGTGTTGACGTCATCGTGCTCCCAGGTGGCTGTCCGAAATGATCGTCGATGTGACGAAGCTGCTGAGTGCAGACGCCGTCAAGAAGCCGGAAGGGATCACCGCCCACACGGAAGGATGGCGGCAGGCCGGCATCGTAGCGAAGCTCGTCGCATCCAGTTTGAGAAGATTCCGCGGCGCCTCCGGTTATGAAGCGTAGGCATGCGCAAAGGACCTGCATGAACAGCGGTACGTCAGGCGACATTGTCACGGCGATGCCACCGTGTCCACCCTGTCTTGTTCGATTATCATCACGTTAGCTACTAATTGTTGTTTGTGTATGTCAATCTTACTCATGTATCAAATTCCATGTTTTGTTAAATTAATTAAGCCTGTTGCCTCGTTTCTTCCCGGCCCCAGTACGAAACCGTTTTGGGGTTAAACATTATTGAGATGCGTGGCCAAAGGGGGTGAGCGAGTGTAGTTGTGGTGGTTGAGCGATGTTTCGTGAGGTGTAGAACTGCCTCCCCCTTTGTGCGTGGTAGGGACGGCTCATTGCCATACTGCTTCGAAACCAGAGAAAACGACATTATATTGTCGCGAAGACCGCGTCCCGTAGAATGTTTTCTTGTTCTTTTTTCTTTTCCGACTGCTTTTGTAGAAGGGGTGCTCAGGTAAACGAGCCCGCGCACCGCAGGGAGCCTTCCGGGAGACGGGGACCGAAAATGACCATGTGTGCGCGTCGCGGCCAGTTTCTGGAACTTGTTGTTTGTATTAGTTTTGTGGCGAGGCCGGAGGCACGCGATCATAAAAGCTCGTAGAACATCGTTACCGTCGACCTGCCTGACTGGCCCGTGTAAGCCGTTTTCCTATTGGTGGGAGGCGGTGGTGTTCCGAGACGTTCATGTTGCCGTGGGTGATGAAAAGTGCTATTTAAGCGGCGACACTGGCCTTTTTTGGAGGGCGGACTCGGGGACCATGACGCTCGGCACCACCGGGGAGCAGTCCGCCAGGCAGACGGGGTATGATACCATTTTCTATGTTGTATAATTTTTGCCCTGTGTGTTTTCCAACTTCAAGATGTCTTAGCTAAATAAACCCCCCAATGAGTGCTCTCTCAATTCCCTGTGTCGACTCTTCATCGCTTGCCTGCGCGGAGTGGCTCCCACGCCTCTTCGTCTTCCTGACCTTCCGATGCGTCTAACATTTACGGCCCCGACGTTTCGCTACAATATGCCCGTACTTCGTGCGACTTTTCTTCGTCGCATCAGTTATGTTTAGAAAGATTGTTGGTTGGTTGTGTCGGGTTTTCTGGAGCAAAAGCGATCATGGCTATATTGCGCGAAACGAGGATTCTCATCTACGGCCAGGGCACTCGGTAGTTGGATTGCTTCAAGGAAGAGTGGAAAGAATGACAGGACATGCAGAAAAAGATAGCGTTGACTCCACCGGGGGATTCCCTGCAGAAATGTCTTTTTTTTAAAGATAGGAGCGGTGTCTTTGTCGCTGCAGAGCTAGCAGGCGGTACACTGCGGGCGTCATTTATACAGTCGCGTAGCAGCGGCAACTTAAAGGGCCCCTAAACAACCCCGAGGTCCAAAATTTGTTTTAAAGATATAACTGTGCTCCTGTGCGATGTGAACATGCTCCCGCAAGAATTTTGCGAATAGGTGCGATAATTGTTTCAAATGCTTCTACAATAACCTTGTTTATTTATGCCAACCGCGGATGTTTACTGTTTTTCTGTTATAGTTATGTACAGTCTTGGGCAGTAACTAGTTACTAGTAACGCGTTACCGGTAACTAGTTACTTTTTTCAGTAACTTATAACTGTAACTAGTTACTTTTAATTTAGAGGAACTTGTAACTGTAACACTGTTACTTTTTCCCCGGTAACTGTAACTGTAAATACCGTTACAGTTACTTCCTTTAAAAAAATATCCAGCAGCAACACTTCTTAAAAGCAGGGCTCGGCAGTATCGCGATACAAGACTATCCTGATGTTTCTCTTAAATATTTATGACCATGTGTACCTCTGTATCTAGGTAAATTTGGAAAATGTATTTGCATCTCACTAGTGGAATGTTTTTACGATGTATCGTTTGTATCGCGATGCTGTGCAGGACACGGACATCTCTTTGTTTCTTTTTTTTTGTATCTGCGTTCCCAGGGCGGTAATGAATTTTTTCATATGAAGGCAAGCAAAGCTCCGCCAGTCGGCGACAAAAAAGGCGGGGAAGGGTTCTTATCCCCGCCCCCATGCAGAGAAAGGTGCGCAACACCGCAGTATGGTGGGCCTAGGTGACAAAAGTCACTGTTGTTCAGAGGCCGGTGCAGTATCCCTAATTTCTTTCTTTTTTTTTTTGCGTGGCCATCCATTTCTTCATGACCACCCGCGCGGAAACCACCTAGAAATAGACGCTTTTCAATGCCTAGAAAACAGTCGGCGGTACTTCCAAAAAGCACTTCCAAAGTGCCGGCAGCAATGACTCGAAGGGGCCTGGCCTCTTTCTCGCGTCTTAGGATGAGCTCCCATTCCATTTACGAGCGTGCAGCAGTCCTTCTTGGCACCAGGCTGTCCCAACGTATTAAATGCGAAGCATTTCTTGGCGAACTTCGGCGACATTGAGCGTATCCTTCTGTCTAGCCGCCTATAACTTTGTGCTCTCCTGGCCGTCTTGTTAATGGGATGTATACGAAAATTGTTATGCAACAACATGACTGCATGACGAACATAAATGACAGGTCATAACATGAAAATCATGACGTGCATTTTATGAGCGGCATGATATACGTGCCACGGTTTTGGTGCTCTGCTGGCCTTTTCGTTAATGGGACATGTATGCTAAAATTTGTATGGCACAACATGACTGCATGACGAACGTAAATGACAGGTCATAACATAAGAATCATAATATGCATATCATAAGCGGCATGATTTACGTGCCACGGTCTTGGCGCTCTTGTGGCCGTTTCCTTAACTTCATATGTACCAAAATCGGTTTAGCGAGACAACAATGCAGTTCCATGTTACGTTTCTGAGGCATGCTTCACATTTCGTTGATTCCCACTGCACGTGGGATCTGCCCTTTTTTTTTGTAGATAAATTCCCCTCAATCAATAAAAGAGTTGTTGAAAAAATGAGGCGTACGCTAAGCTTGCTGGTGTTGGGCTTTTGAGTGAGCCCCATTCCATTCCTTTATCTGGCGCTTTCCTACGAGTAACTTCGACTAACAGCACGCCTTTATACGTTTCCGTTGAAAGAACTACTCAATTTCGTTTGTGGTGTATTAATCTTGTATAGTAACGGAAAAGTAAGGACGTTACTTTTTAGTAGTAACTGCAACTGTAACAAGTTACTTTTGGGAGGTGAGTAACTGTAACTGTAACATAGTTACTTTTCTCGCTTCGGTAACTGTAACTGTAACACTGTTACTTTTTACTGGTAACGTGCCCATGACTGGTTATGTATACCGTGTTTATTTGTATACCGTGTTGTTATGTATACCGTGTTTATATGACCGCTGTGAAGCTGCCCAGTGTATGAGGTGGCCAGGTTCCCCTCAAGCTGCTCAATGCAGCTTTTTTGCCTGGTCATCCTCGCAACCTTGTTGGATTGTAAATAAACAATTCAATTCAATAAAGAAGTTACACGGGTTTAAGTAGCCGCTTGCGTCGGTTTCGTTTTCTCGATCGGCGTCCCCATCTTTTATGCCGAGAAGAGGGTAGGCGCGGCGCGCCGTCGAGACTCCGCTCATATTCTAGTACACTATACCGCTCACTTTTGACACGTGGCATTACGTGTTCAATTGACGTCATTGACGCTTGCGCAGCCTTTCCGGTTGCTCCTGCGCTCACGCCGGTGGGATGGCCACAGGAGCTGCCATAGGCCTAGTTTCGACCGATCAACGAGCTGCAACTGCGCTAAGTTCGCGGTAGAACGTTACGAGACCTAGGATGCGAGCGCGACTGGTCAATCGCAGGAAAGAGGCGCGGGAATTGTTTTTTGAAATACAGCGTCTGTGTGGCGCGGAGCGCTGTCATATTCCTAGAATGTGATCGCCGCAACCTTCTCTATGATTGAGTTAGCTTGTTTAGGCGGCTTTAAAAAGAGTAGGAGCTTGTTTAGTGGCCCTTTAAGGAGCATTCAGGTGTTTTGTTTGGCTGATAGCCGCGCGGCGTGGGAACAAGCACGCGTACGGGTTTGATTTGTCGCTGACGCAGAGTTTTTCCACAACCTGACAGCGGAAGCTAAGAAAAGAGGACTTTTGTATGGAAAGCGGCGGCTTCGACGACCAGTTAACCTGTTCGACCCCGCTGGCACCTCTGCGAACCCAACCACCCTTTTACCGCTGCCTCTATCGGAGGCAGGTGCCCGCGTGGCGGAAGGAGTACACAGGGTAAACTACGCTTGTAGTTCTGCGGAAGACTACTACAGGCGAGTCACGTTCATTCCATAAAGAGATGACCTGTAAGCTTCCCTCAAACGGCGCTTTGCAAACCATCGGGAAAACACTGCTAAGTTTGCAATATGCGCAGCCAAATCACGCCTCCAAGGGCAAATTTGAATCTGTGCATCCGGCCTTCGATTTTTTACCTCAGAGATATGACAACAGCGCATATCCTTAAGCTAAAACGTGGATGGGAAGTCTGGAAAACTAAATGGCAAGCCATTCAAGAGGAGGAAGTTCCCCGCTTTGCGACGGACGCTTTACCTGAATGCGACAAAGCCCTCTTCCCGAAAGTTCACACACTCCTCAAGATATTGGCAACTCTCCCAGTTAATACAGCTTCTGCAGAATGCAGCTTCTCGACACTGAAAAGAGCAAAAACCATATTTGAGGAAGCGGACAGCCGAAGAGCGGCTGAATGACCTGGCTCTTATGTCCATTCACCGGATGCAAGTCAGTATCAAGGAAGTTATCAGTGCGTTTATGTAGAAACCACGGCGCATGAAAATTGCAGCGCGAACCACTCTTTTCGGCCAAGATGCATACTCGTTTTTTTTTCTTTATTTTGCATTGACCTGTACTATATAGAAAAACCATTCGCAATCTCACTCTTTAATATTGCTTCCTAGAACGAATGTTAGCGTTCTGCATCTTCTGTGTCATGAACGCATCCGTGTGTTGGTTCTTTGTGGTTGAATGAAATTGTTTTCCCGAATATATCTGTTTTTCGTTTAAGAATTGCTGTCATAAATTGGCTCACGTTCTTCTCGCAGGCCTGTTGTTGAGACAGAGTGTGAGAAGTTGGGTACACTGTAAACGAAAATATACCCAGCTGGGAGGTCTTGCACGATAATACTCCCGCTAACCTCCTGTGACGTCTCCATATTCCCGACGCATCGGGATGTGCCGGAGTACGGGCGAGGCCTCGCCGCGGTTTCAATCCGGCGCGTGAAGCACGGAGGGAAACGGGGCGCTTTCCATGATTGTCCTCCGGCGAACAACGACCGGAGCTCGTATTTCCCTCCGGTAGCTACCCGCAAATCCTCCGGTACCACCGCCTGACCGCGCCCGGCAGCTCTCATTGGCTGCTGGAGGAGTGACGTCGCAGCCCGACAAGGCCTCTCAAACCTAACATGGCGCCGATCCTAGCTGCACAGTCGAACCGTTGCGTTGCTTACGCGAAGTGGCAGGCCTACGGCCGCGTCAAGAAAAAATCAAATCGTTTCGTGCTTCTTGTAAACGTTACAAGCAGCGATGAACACCAAGGGACACTGTGGTCGACAACAGCAGAGCGTCGCTGGAACCTACGTCGTGCGAGTGTTGGGGAGTGATCGAATGTCAGCCACGGATACCGGGCACAACGACTGCGTCGGTGAGTGAACCAGTATACTTTTTGAAGTGCGTGTGTTATTTTTGTCAAGATCAAGTAAATTTTTGTACGATTTAACAAATAACAATATCGGTTATGTAGATTTGAGTAGTACTAGAAGAATCGGGTCTGTTACAGAAAGATATAGGAGTAAGATATCCGGCCGAATTGCCATTGTTTGAAACACGTGTTTTTAAAGCTAGATGAGAATAGCTTCTACAAATTTGCACGTAGGGGTGTGAGATATAGCCCGTAGAATGTCTTTATGGAGATACATGTAGTCTCACAAAACTATGGCCCTAGCTATATTCATAATGACGTTATAAAGATATTAGTATTAAAATGTGTTTTTCTGTTATAGGTCACGTATCCATCAAGTTATCGTTCTGTACAATCAGTATAATAAACGCTGCGTCATTGCATATTATCACCTGCAAATTATTTGGATCTGTCTTGTAAACTGGCCTAATAACTAAAATGGATAATATGCTTTTTCTTTTAAAAAAAAGTAACGAATCGAGCTAAACAATTCTTTTTGTATTGCCTTTGAGAATGCATCTATGCGCTCATGCTAGTGACGTGTTTAAATAGGGTCTGTAGAAGTGGAGATATCAGTCGACCGATAAAAGAAATTGTAAGTAGGCCTTCCCGCAACGTTTATTTCCAGCCGCTACTCCGGTCATGGTCGCATGGCCTTGGCTGCGCTGCACGGAACTACTCAAACAGAGTGTAGCTGCAGGTGCATTAACGTGTCTAAGCACGCGCAGTGACAGGGCAGAGGGAAGAGGGTGGCACGAGGGTGGCAGAGCAAGAAGGGGGGGGGGGGGGGGTCGATGTTGAACCACGTTGATGCAGGGGCCGTGGCCGTCCCAGACGTCCCGTGATGCCACCACAATATTCTCTGCATGCAAATATGCGTGACTCCAAAAATAGCACAGGCGAGGCAGTGATGTCAATTTTAGTGCTCCTTTAGGAAAGAATGCATGGGAAAACGAAAAAGAGGGGCGAGTGTCCAACATGTTCGTAGAACAGTCCCATCAGGGGGTAGCTCAGAAGAGCTTTCGAAACTTCTTGTGGCGACGAACAGGGCCGGAGAGACTCGCTAGATGAGGCCGTATGGAAAGTGAACTTTCCACAATATACTTCGGCGATCCACCGCACGTCGAAAACCGCTCTTTCTTCTGCTGGTTCGAAGGTTGACACACTTAACGAGCCGCGACATTCGCGTAGACCTTTTTTGTCCCAGTGCTCGCGGATAATTCCTGGCTCCACGCTGTTGTGCCTCGAATCCCCTTGCCAGCACTTGCGCTCAAACCGAGAGCTCCGTCCACTGCGTGCATTCCAGGAATGTGTGTGTGCATCAGCCGTTGACATATTGCAGCGGCAAAGCAACCTCGCAGGTCGACGCGAACAATGAACGCTGCATATCCGACTGGCGCCACTGCGGGCTCGGGCTGTTGCACTCAGGCCTCTTCGTGGGAAAGGTGGGCACCGCGAGCTGTTCAGGCAGCCATGGCCATACCGCGATCTCTTCACTTTGTCATGGCCGTGCAGAATGTGAAAAATCTAGCAGTCTTTTTTTTTTTCTTTTTTCTCGCGCTGTCGTCCGTCCTGGCTCCTCGCGCCGCTTGGAAGCGACTGTGTTGGGAGGGGCACAAACACTGCAGGAAATGCTATTTAAGCATTTATCAGAACCGTGTACGTGACGTCTGGCAAACCCTTTTAGTTATTATATATTTATTCCTTTCCCTGTCACTCTTCCCCCTCCCCTCTTTCACTGCGTGAATGTTAGACGGCCTAGATTCGCTGCGGACTGACTCGGTGGGAATTGTGTGTTTGTGTGTGCGTGTGCTTCGAACTCCCTCTTTCGTTCCTTTTCTTTCATATCCCCTTCCCCTTGAGTGTAGTGGTTGAGGTGTCCTCTCTGGAGAGACAGTTATCGTGCACTCCCCCCCCCCCCCCCCCCCTTTTTTTTTCATATTTCCGTGTTTACAAGAATCTCTCCTTGGACGGCCTAGAAGAAAGCTTTCTCGGTCTGGGGGCCACTCTGCCTTGTTGAAAACCCGCTGAGAAGTGTTCGTGGGCGCAGGTGTTTGTGCGTTCGTGACAATGCTCATGAGCGCAAGTGCCGGGAGCTGCCGGAGAAGTCGTCACATGCAAAAATAAAAAAAAGGCAAAACGAAAATAAAAGCGAGGGAAAACGAACTGAATGAAAGTCACCTGACTGACCGCGAAAGGGACCGCGATGTCCGTCATGCGAGCGAAGTCGGCGGCTGTGCGAAGTGTGTGGTTATGCTTTATTCAGTCCGTTTAATTACCCTAGTAAATAGTTTTCATCTTTGCTCTCTTCAACTGTGCGTTTATTTTTCTTTCGTTTACTGCCATCCTGATAGCTAACAATCGGTGTACCTACAAATGTTGTAAGAATTTACCGTCCTCTCCGTCTGTTCTATTTTTTTTCTCATGGTACGGTGCCCTTCTTTCTTTTGTATGTCCGAGGAGAAGACAGACACGACAGGAGGGCCGCTGCAAAGGAAAAGAAGGAAAGTGCACTGCCACCAAGCCAGCTGAGGTATTTTGCGTCGAGAAGTTGGTTTGGGACTCTCTTCTCCCCTCTTCTATCCAAGTGCAAGATTCGACCGCGCTCCCGATCCTTGGCCTACCGTGTGTTCCGGGAATATGGCTTGTTGCAGACGGCAACTGTTAAGTACGTTTTCGTATTAAATTGTGAAGTTCTTTTATTTTCAAGGCAGACATGGCTGTTGTAGTGACATCCTGATAAAAACAATTTCTCTTGCCTCAACATGTTCTGTAAGGAAGTTTCGCGCATTCTAGGAACTGTGACATGCATATACGACTCTGACTTATTACAATTTGCTCATTTCTTGTTCTTTTGTCGTGTATTACACATTTACTTTCGCCGTTTAAATGCTTTGGGACGTAGTTTACCTTGTTATGAGTCTCCCTTCACTCTTTGTATAAGGTTTCCAGGAATTTTTTTTTTTTTTCGCAGTCATGAAGTGCGAAGTAAGAAGAAAATGTCTATTTTCGCTTTTGGCTGGTTATGTAGCAATCAAGGGCGGCTTATATCGTGGTATAAGCTAACCTGAAACTGCTACTTGCCAGCAGTGCAAAGTTGCTTTTCTCGTGTAGCGGCCGATAACGACCCTAGTTGCCATTTCTTTGCACATTTAGTCATAATCTAACAAAAGCAAAGGTGTACTGTGATACCTTTATTGCTGCCGAACTTTAGATTGCAGTGTGTTATTTTGTTATGTGCTTTAAATCTCCTTGTTTTATTTGGTGTGGCATGAGTATGCAAGATATAGTTCTGTCTTATGAGCTGGGTACCATACATTTTTCTCTCTTTGGTTGCCCCGACACATACAGGATGTCCCACCTAAGTGTAACCAGGTTTTCAAAAATGATGGAGCGTCTTAGTGATTTGCAAAAAACTCATACATGTTGAGGATCAAGCGCCCTAGTGTTACGATTTCTTTTTTCGTTTTCCAAAATCAATAAATTGGCCGAAACTAATGAGACAACTTGTTTAACTATTCGCTTCAGCAAGACATTGTCGCTGAGATACTTGTAGATCAAATTGAAATGTGAAATGGTCTGCTTGTATGTGCCGTGAAAGAAAGCCTGCGATATACAATAACCGTTTGATAGCGCCACTAAATTAGCGCTTCCAGGCAGCCGATCAGGGAAGAACGTCCGCTTGTCTCTGCAGCGCTGTCCGAGACAATCTTTGGCGTTTGTGGGGGCCACAAGATGCGTGTTTGTGCGTGCGCGGGCTTCATTCGACGAATCGAAGAGAATAATATCTTTATGCAGCCTACATTCCCATGTTCCCACATTTAATAAAAAACACATCGTTATGCAACGTCACTACGGAGCGTAATAATGCACTTTCGTCGTCACTCGCACTGTGCGTCTGATTGCTACAGCGCTGCAGCTACAAGCGCATGTCTAGTTTTTTTTTTCGCCGAATTAGTGGCGCTGTCACGTGGTTACATTTACATTTCGTGGGCTTTCTTTAACGGTACGTATCAAAATACCTATCAATGCTGCTTAAAGGAATTTTTTTTTTTATTTGATCTACAACTTTCGGGGCATTGGCGTTGTGAAGGAATTGGCCGCACGCAAATATGAATTTGTGGAATTGACAATTCTTACTGAAGCGAACAAATAGAAAGTTCGGTAATTAGTTTATTCTAATTAATTGATCATGAAGAATGAAAAAAAAACTCGTAATACTAGGATACTTGATCCTTTACACGGCCGAGTTTGTTGCAACTCGCTAGCACGCTCCGTCATTTTTAAAAACTAACTAACATTACGTTTAAAAAATTACATTACGTTTAAGTGGGACGCCCTGTATATCGGTTTTTATTTCGCTATTGCTAAAACTCTACTGAAATGTTTCAATGTGTGCGCAGAAATATATCGCACAGCCCAGCCGGTGTTGTGTTTTAAAAAAGGAGTTTCATGACAACAGCTCCAGTAGGATGAACAGCCCTTTAACCGTTAAATGAAGCAGGTAGCTTTGTTAGCTTCGTGATTTGTCGACCAGAAGCAGAAAGGGGTTGTCCAAAACACAGTAACACGCAGGGTGCGTCAGTTAACAATTACGCCAGGGTTTATAAAAATTCACGAGTGAACTTCAAAGACGCTACCATATTGGTATTGTTGACTGTTATCTTGTCCATCTCAGGCTATTGTTTCAATGAACTGAGGTAATTAACATTATAGTTATCTAAGTTTCAAGCAGTTGCGTTAAACACAAATTGCTCAATTGGGAATTTTGCAGCATGTAAATTATTGTCCTGATAATGTAAAATCATGGTAATAGGTTCAGTGGCTTTACGTTTTTGGGCTCCTAAAAAGGTCTGGGAGATTCGAAACAGTACCACGTGACGAAGCGTTTCCAAGACTTGTCATCAGCACTCTCAAACATGCTACAACAAGATGATCGGTGATGCGCGAAGGCATACAGCACTGGACACGCCACAAGCGTATTGACAAGACGTGGCCACACTTTACGCCCTCTCGGCTACTTGATGCGTACGGTCTATGTGCATCATCGATTGCTTGTTGGTACATGTTCGAAGGAGCTGATGTCACTGCACGCAAGTGCCCAGTCACGTCGTATATTCGAACCTTGCGCACTTTCTTAAAGGGGTCCGACAGCACTTTAAACAGCAAAGCTTTTTTAACACACCGTTCCTTGTCCGGAGAACCAAAAAAAAAAAAAATGTCATCACCTTTAGTTCATGTCCCCAAGAGACCGGGCGAACTATGCAATGCCGAATGCACAGTGGTGATGATGATGATGTTCCCGAACACATACGACACTACGACATGCGCGCTTCTTTCTTCTCCTGCGCACATGGCCGAAGCCCACTACTATACACTGGCAAAACGGCGGCTGGCGGCCGCAAGCAGGATAAAGAAAAATCCTGTATGCGTTGATATGCCTGGTGCACAGTGTCTCGCGAAGCTCTGCGAGAGCATGCGTCCTCTCACGGCGCGAGGCTATGCACAAACGCACGCAGCCATGGGTAGCCCGAAGCTAAATCGCACTCGCGAGGAAGAAACCGCGATCCGAAAATCGAAGGCTTGCCGCTACGCGAGAACGAAATCGACGGCGCGGAGCAGATCTGGAATACGTGGTCAAGTTCAACCTCGTCACAGCAATAAGCATGTCACCGATTAGCTTCGCTGTGCATGAGCTTTTCGCGGCTTAGTGCAAGCTTGAAGCCCTCTATTCTTTTTCTTTTCTTTTTTTTCTGGGTAGAGTCAAAGAGGTGCCGATCAGTCGTGAAGGGCTGCTGTGAACATTTGGGCCAAATATTATTGCACTGCACACTCCAGGGAATCCGAGATATTGTTTCGAGCACAGCTGGAAAGCGCCCGCTCTTCTTTCAACAAATGACATCAGTGGAGGCGCCGGCTAATTCGCTTGAAAAAAAAAAAGAGCAGTGTTGGCTGATTTCATGAGAACGGGAGATAATCTGCTATGCTTTATTTGTTCGTTTTAAATTAAACAAATGAAGGAAATGGGCGTGTATCTCTTAAAGGACTGAAAAAAAGCAAGTGGCGTAGTCGTAGCCCCGGTGACGTCACTTACTGAAATTAAGAGCAGGAGCTTTCCAGCTGAGTTTAAAACCAAATTGCGAATTGAGTGGTGCGTGCAGTGCATTATTATTTCCCTGACATGTTCACAGGAGCATCCTCCATAGACCTGCGCCGTTCTCTGACTATATTCAAAAGTTGTAACTTGTCAGGCCCCTTTTAAATCCCGGAAAGATTGAAACCGATGCACTATTGAAGTACGTTGCCCGTACACTAGTTCGAATGCTTTCAACTTCTCGAATGAATATTTTTCGCTTAAGAGAACAGCCTAAATGTAGGGTAAACAATAAGCCAGAGTTATTTGCCTGAGTTAACTGAAAAAAAAAAGTCAGATGGTCTATACGACAGTAAATACTAATATGATTGCATCGTTGTAACGCGCCTGCAGAACTTTTTTTTTTATTACAATCTGAGGCAAATTAACTGAAAGACCCTTTGTAATAAACTTCAGTGACCTTGTTAATATTTCCCCAAACATATGAATAAGAAATTTTTGTTTTTGTTTTCTTGAGGTAAACGCAGAAAGAACTACAAAAATAGAAATTATTCAACTTCAACGCAAGCACTTAGATCAAGCAGTTAGTTCTTTGAGCATGCCCTGTGGGCTTTGATCGAGTTGGACACGCTTCTGTGATTTTAAATGTAGTGCTTCAAAATAAGGGCATAGAGAGGGAGCATAACCAGAAAGGTGTCTGCTTTTGCTATGTTCTTTTCACCTCTTGTTCGTGCTAGAGATGGTGGCATTGCACTCACATATCACATTCAAATGCCTAGGTTCGCACTGTTGAGCTAAACCGACGGGTGTCACACCTAGCGGCTGTTGCAAGCGCACTCCCACTACTGCATAAATTTGTCCGCTTTATAGCTTTGAAAAGTGTAGAGCTTGTCTTGAATCTTAGGTGCTGTACGCGGTTGACGTACAGCATAGTGGCGTACACTCAGTCTTTATATCCTGCCCAATCAGTCAACACAAACCGCATCAGTCGCGTGCCTCAAGGCCCAGCTTCCTCTGCCAAATACTGCGGTACGGCGCGGCCGTTGGCGTAGAAGCGGATTTCAGGAGCAAATTAAACGATAAAATGGTGTTGTTTCAGTATTTTCACTTGTGCTTTATTATTATTATTATTATTATTATTATTATTATTATTATTATTATTATTGATGTTAACCCACACGCAGAATGAGATAGAGGAAATAGCATGTGAAAAAGAGTTATCGAGTGGTACAGTATTGTTCGATGTAATTCTTCAGTGTAGATGGTTGCTTGATGCTCGTTGAGTGGAAGAAACGCTTCGATATTTTCACGTTATTTATTTACATGCATTTGCAGCTTTAAACAAACGTAATTCCAAATGCACCAAACAAATCTCTTCGTATCGGTCGTCGTTGGGTCCCTTCTCGTCCGCTCTCCGAGTCGTTCTTGTCGTTCGTTCTCACGGTCCCGCTTCTACAATCCCTTTGTTAGCTCCCCCCGTCTGTCCCTCTCTCACTAGTTTGAGTGACAGTTGTCGTGCAGTACTTAGAAGCATTGTTAGAAAAGGCAAAGCCCCGGCTAATGGTCGTTCCGTGGTTTTCAAGAAACGCAAAAAATATATATATAAAGGAAAAGGAAGGGCGCGCACCTGCATTCTCAACAAGTATAGCGCAACGTTGCATTAGAACAACGTTTGCGGTGCAGGGCTACGTTAGTTCGAATGGCCCACACCACAGTACTGCGGCCAAAGAACACATGTTTGGCGTGCTGCCGGCAGGCCTGGACACAGTGGAATGCAAACCACAGTGCACATACGCGGGCGACTCGCAGAATTATCCTTCGTAAACAGTTCCACTTCCTCTTTTTAAGCTTTGGCGACAACAGCTAGCGTTGTGTTTCTGACACGTTCATGTAGATTATATATATATAAATATTGTCTTCAGTGCGAATTCTTCTGTTCCTTGTTTCGTTATTTTGCCTTTCTTTTACTCCAGCAAAAACGTTTGTTCATTGCAGCCTAAATAACTGTACAGTGTGAAAAAGTGCTTATGGTTGTGCTTGTGCATATTACTGCATTGTACTGCAATTATTGTACTATTTCTTGCCACTTTTGGTGCTTTATTTGTTTGTGTGCCCTGTTTGCACGCTGTGCGAATCATGCAATAAACTTTTATACAGCATTTGTTTCTCAATGTTTTATGTTGATGATGGGGTAAAACGATCACTCGCAATCCACCACACATCTCCAACCTGGCCGATTAATAAATACCATTTAAATGTCTGAAAAGAGGCATGCAGAGACTAGCCAGCCGGAGCGGGAAGAAAAATACACAGAGGTACTCCTGGCGCGTCACACAGAATTCCTGGCCCGCCGGACTGAAATAATAAAAAATAATCCGGATGCACCACACAATGACTCCGGTCAGCCGGAGTGAAAAACGGCAATAATTAGTCCGGAGGCGTCACGTAAAAACTCCGGCGCATCGGAGTAGCATACAGCAAAATGTAGTCCGGAGGCAGCACACAATAACTCCGGCTAGCCGGAGTGAAAAACAGTGAAAATTAGTCCGGAGGCGCCACGCAAGAACTCCGGCCCGCCGGAGTGAAAAACAGCGAAAAGTAGTCCGTAAGCACCACGCAATAACTCCGGCGAGCCGGAGTGAAAAATAGCAAAAAGTAGTCCGGAGGCACCACGCAATAACTCCGGCCAGCCGGAGTAAAAGCTTTACTCCGGAGGTTCGGAGTAGAAAAAAACTCCCAATAGGGGGGTCGCTAGAGGACAGGCATTTTACTCCCACCTGGGAGTATTTTTCTTTTACAGTGTAGAGAAAGCGTCCGACAATTATTTTGTTTATGCCGTACATCTGTAAGTGGGCGCCTGCTTCCTTTGCATTCCTTTTTTTTTTTTGTCACTCCTCTATCCGTCACACACTCTGTATGGTCCTTCTTCGTCGAGATTGCTTGGTTGGAAAGTATCCTTTCTCGCGCATACGCACTAGCTTTACTGCAGCGTCAAAAAACTTGCTTTCCATCTCTGATTGACTCGCCTCTTGTGTTGCATTCCGCTCTGTTCTCATTCTCGTCCACTCGGTGGCAGTTGCCAACTTGCTCATTCCTTCTTCCTTTTGTGTCCTTGTGTGTTTTATGTTACCATAATAATAATAATAATAATAATAATAATAATAATAATTAAGCGCCTTATATATTCCCAGGCAACTTTCCTTTTTCTTAAGACTTTTTTTGCTAACAATTAGGCCTTGGGCCCCCCCCCCCCCCCCACGAAAAAAAATCCTGGCTACGTGCCTGTTGTGGCATACCAATTTTAGTATAGATCCCATTAACGAAACGGCCAGGAGAGCACAAAGACCGTGGCACGTAAATCATGCCGTTCATGACATGCATGTCATAATTTTCATGTTATGACTTGCCATTTATGTTCTTCATGCAGTCATGTTGTGGCATACCAGCTTTCGTATAAATCCCATTAACGAAACGGCCAGGAGAGCTCAAAATCGTAGGCGGATAGATAGATAGATAGATAGATAGATAGATAGATAGATAGATAGATAGATAGATAGATAGATAGATAGATAGATAGATAGATAGATACGCTCGAAGTCGCCAAAAACGGAGTACATTCAATGCGAGCATACGCATCCGTTTCTTGTAAAAAGCGAAACAACAAAGCACAGCGTGACCTGCGACGGTGCACTACCCCCCTCGTGGTTTAAGCTTAACTTTCATTTCGGAGACAATTGTCTTTTTGTCGCTTCGGCTGCACGTTGTCGTCCTGTCCAGCGTTGCACATAGCCCGGACCTCTCCGAGTGCCAACGCGGACGATCGAAACGCAGGATCAGACAGACGTGTCGGCCCGCGACTTCGATCGCGAGCGTTGTCCGTCGGCCCTTTCACACGCGACACTCGGTCAGCGGTGGCAGGCGGCCCCAGGCGCCGGCGGTGCGCACGCCGCGTTTGCGAGTCGATCGAATTCACTTTGATCACTTCGAACGAGCTCTGCGTGCATTAGGAGCGAAGTGCGACCTTTAGCGCAGACGCAGAGACTTCACACGCAAACCCTGCAGCAGGGGAAAGCCGCCTGCACGGAGTTCACGGAGTTACGAGCGATCGGTTACCTTTGCCATGACCACGCTCGACGCATGGTTGAGGAGCGCGCTAGTAGTCGCGGCATCGCTTCTGGAGACTGTCGAAGGTAAGTTCCGCACGGGAGACCTAAATTTTAAGAAAGAAATAGAAAGAAAAGTAGATGTGACGCGCTGTGCAAGCCGCAGGTTAGGGAATGTTCTGGCACATTGTCAGGATTTCAATCGCCCTCTTGTCATCCCTCCTCATATAACCACAGCGCGGAAATTGTCGATCGGAGGGAGCAAATGAATAAAGGTTTCGGAATTACCAGTGATAGCTTCGCTTTCACTGGTCATTCCGAAGAACGCTGTAAGACCATTGCAAGCACAGAAAACATTCGCACAGCGAAACGCCTACCTCAAGATAGAGTTCTGGCGCTGTAACATCCGAATTCCACTCATTGCGACGTTGGAATGACAACGAGGGCATGAGGACGGAATGACGACACCGGGATACCTATTTGTGAATGACGAATGAACGAGCAGACATGACGATGTGTGGCGAAAGAAGAGGAACGAAAACGGTGGCTAGCATGACGACAGTATGACGATGATGGTGCGACGACGGCGCTAAGACAATAAATGGATGGTGAAGGTCGAATGATGATGATGGAACGAACGATACAGAACCACGACTGTGGCATGACCATGAACGTGCCACTACGACCGTATGACGACACGATGATGACAACGACGACGACAGAACGACCGTACGTTATGACGATGACGCTGGAATAACGAATGACGATACGTCAGTGGCATGATGATGAATGTGCGTCGAAACCACGACGCAATCCCGACGATTTTATATGAACACTAATGTGTGACAACGGCGCAGGGACTACGATGGCATGATTACTACAGATTGAGAACGGTGTGATTACGGTGGTATGGTGCCGATGAATGATTACGATAGAATGACGACGTAATGACGATGGCATGATGACGATGGAGCAACCACGCAATGACAACGACAAAATGAAGACGGCGCTACGAAGACGACGGCATGACAATGAATGGGCGAGTTGAACAAGGTGAATGCTATGAAATGACGGCGACGAAGCGACGACGATAAAGTGACGACAGTGGCGTGGCGACGTTGGCGTGTTTGTTTTGCAGCTTACGTTAGTTTACGTCACTTTCCACCCCTGACCGCGTTCGTTAAGGCACTTTATCCAGCGCGTTCTTACTGTGCCCGGCATCGGTCAGTCGTGCAAGCCAGTACCGTCGTATACAAATCCAAAAATATGAAAGGGAAAATTAGCATCCACCCGTTTTGTAGCAAAAAGCTATACGAGGAAATCCATACGGATTTCTCATAAGTGAAACGGCCGCGGAGGCTGCATTTCGATAGAGGCGGAATGTTGAGGCCCGTGTGCTGTGCGTTACACGTTACAGAACCCCAGGTGGTCGAAATTTCCGGAGCCTTCCACTACGGCATCTCTCATTTGGGACGTAAAACCCCAAAAATGAATCAAATTTCGGAAATTAAAGCTTGTTAGTTTTCGGCAACTAAGAAGCTTTCATTTCTGAGAAATCCGTATGGACTTCCTTGTAGCTTTGTGCTGTAAAACGGGTGGATGCCAAGTTTCCCTTTCATAAACGTTACTCCACCTTGCGGGTTTCCGCAGAACTCGTTTACCATGTTCAAATCCAAAAATATATCCACCAAAATATGGACCAATCCAGCTGCAGACAGCAACCTTGCCTGGAGAGTATGCAAGGGAAGCTTCCGTTCAAAATGCTCAGTGCAAGTGCCTTGCAGCAAGGAAACCAAAACGTCGATGACACAAGAACAAGCAAATATACAGATGGAAGCGTGTTGCCTTTTCGGCGTATGCGTATAATCTATGGCTGTTGTGCCGGCTCTCTCGCTTTGTTGAAAGTTTTTCGTTCGTAGACGCCCGCTACCTGATCATTGTGAGAGCGACATGGATATAGGGACCGAACACGCCGACGCATACAATTGTTGGTCAAGATAGCTGGTAGCATACTTGGGTAAAGAAGATGGCTACGTACACCGCTGTCCACAGTACGCAGAGACTTCTTCCAGATGGATAAAGTGATCCCAGCGTTCTCAGTTGCATTTTAAATTCGCTTCTTCTTCCGTAGAGCTATGAGTAGCTTTTCGGTTTAAAGAATTTAGACGTCTCTTTTTAACCCAACGCCTACAGGAACTACACCTACATGTACAAACCAAGAATCAACGTTTAAACGACAGAAGGAAGTATCTCTATGTCGAATAAGGTCATGTAAGGATCTCAGCTTCGAATAAGAGTCCATTTCGTGTAAGTGCCGATTAGTAAATTTAGTCCGGCGAATTTCACTTCTGCGGTGCGGCGTTATGGCAAAGAATGCTACGACATCACGCTGCATGCATGCTGGACAGCGCAGATGAGGTGGTTTCGACTTCTCCGCCTGGCTTCGAGGGCAGAATTGCGAGATTGTCCAGTGATCTGGCGATTGTTGCGCATTGTCAGAGGCAAAGCTATGGAAGTTAAGACCACTTCGATTTTGTGACCCGAGGGATCTTCAACTTTCTTGCAGACCAAGCAGACAGAATGACCATTGCACCAGTGGAATTGGTCAATGGATGTGCGCAAATGTTAATTTACGCATCATGTAGTAAATTCAGAGCGGCTTGCTTCAGAGCAAGTGTGGGCAAGGTTCTTCTTAACTTGCAGCGAGGCGCACTTGTTACCGCAACTGTTAAGAGCGCATTTGTTACACTTGTTTCCAAGTAAAATCGAAGCTCTTATACTAAATTGAAGAAAGATGCATAATGTGTCCTGACATATCAGTGGCAGCGCACGTAGTGATGACATAATCCAAAGGATACGTTATCAATTATGTCTACGATGCCAGCGAATGCCATGCATGCCAGACAACGGTTGAGGCGATCACCTCGCAAATACATTATTCTCGCGCGTGGCCTGTTCATTATGCTCGGTTTGCGTCCAGCACTGATGATTCATTCGAAACATATTTGAGAGCGCATGTGTCGCAGTTCGCTAGCGCCTAGCATATGGCACTTTCTTTCACACCACGCGCTTTCTTTCGGAGCCCCGAAAAATAGAACGAGAACAGCTCGCTTCATCGAAGCAGCGTGCCTGCTATTATGCTGCGCTCATTGCGAATGCTTGAGGTGATCCTTCGAAAAGAGAAATGTGCTGCACTATATCTATTTCCACTCTTCCCTGGCCGAGTCCCTGTATCTGCTGTCGCGGGGGTCAGATTTGTGCGTAGGTCCGCCGTTGTGATCCAAAGCTATGCAGCAAAGCTACCCCTCGCCCTTGCAGGGAGCATTTATTTGCATGGGGTTCCATCTATTTTTTTTTTCTTTCCTTCACCCCGTAAGGTGGTCAGTCACCCCAATGAGTTTTATATCCTCTTCAGTCTCGAATTATGATGGAGCGTCTATAAATGCATCTAACCTTTAGGCATAATTTTCGTGGCACTCAATGTTATGTTGCAAGAAAGAAAACACAGTTATATATTGACAATTTTAATTCCTATTGGAACGTAATATAAACTTATTATGAAGACAGTCATCCTTTATTTTATCATTGAAGGAATCAGAAATCAGACTTGGAACACGGTACAGTTTGTTTTTGGCAGTGTTCATTACGGACCAACAAAAATTGTATTTTTGACGTCGCTCCCGAAACGTACGTACCACGTTTACCCACTCGTCAAATGTGGCAATGACTTCAGAAAATTAATTATATGCAGAAATACGCTGCACATTGTAAAAAACAGACGACACACTGAATACGTCAAGGGCGTGCTATATTGAAAAATCTCATATGACACTTATACCACCTATCCAATAACCTAGTATGAATTATACGAGAACACAGATTCATATGTGTTCATACGAGGTTATTGGACATGTGGCATGAGTGTTTCTTGCACTTTCGCGGCCGCTTGTCCACTGAGCTGCTGAAAACAAATTGTGTAAACAATTATATACGCCGCATTTGAAGGGGATATAATCTTCACTTCGACTAATACCGATATTACGTGTGTTAAACGCTACAGTTACCACGGCTGTCTTGCAAGCGGTAGCGGGCGAGGGTTTTACTTACTAGCTTTCTGAAAACAATGAACAGCAGTACATCATTCAACATTACATGGAAAGTCAGAATGCCGGCTAGACATAAAATAAAAAGCAAAAAATCTTTTACAGCCATCCACTACGCGAAAGTGGATGAGCAGCGAAGCTGTGACTCGAATGGCCAGTGTGACGTAGCCTCGAACGGTTGAGCAATGCATCCCAGTCAAATCATGCAACACAACTAAGTGCATTCACTCAGGGCACTTCTAAATAACTTTATTCACATTTGATTAGAAAAAAATTTAAGCCAGTTCCCGCTAAGGTCGTACAACGTACGCCTTCCTAATGAGCCATGCATTACGTACGAGGCGCTGCACATCGGTGGCACAGATATAAAAGAGCAAAGCTCGAAGTCCTGATCCGCAAGAGCATTAAAAAGGTTTTCGGCGTCCCCATGGGAACCAGCACGGCGAGGCTCATGCAGCTGGGAGTCCACAACACCCTCGACAAAGTTGTCGAAGCACAGCAGACTGCCCTGACCAGCGTTATACGGAAGGAACGGCGTTCCTGTAACTAGTTCCTTTTGGGAGGAACGGAGGAACGACATCGTTCCTTTAATGGTTAGTACACTCTTAGCACAGTAACCTTTATTTTATAAGTACACAAAAATGTGAATATATGCTCCTCTACTAAAGGTTAAAGTATATGCTCCTTTGTGATTTAACCTTTAGTAAAGGAGCATATTTTCACATTTTTGTGTACCTATAAAATAAACTAAAGGTTACCGTGCTAAGAGTGTAGAACTGTAACGGTAATGCGTTACACTGACCATGGAATGCCAAAGGGCCGATCGACGTTCCTTCTATAAATGTTTCACCCGGGCTGCAAACCCGCCGACCTCATGTGGCCGCTTTCCTGCCGCCGGTCTCACTCGCTCAAATGAAAACCAGACTCAAAACGTCATTCTTTTTCTCACTCTGCTTTCGATACCTAGACGAGGGCGATGCTTCTCTTTCACCAGTGTGGCCACACCACATAAGGGTATCTCGTTGTTCCCTGGCTAGAGTGTACACTGGCGGCGGTCGCTCACTACGGTCGCGGGAGAAACAGTTTCCGGCTGTCACCTGGTCTTGTGTAGCAGCGGAGGCCGAACCGCAGCCAGTAGTGAAATTCCTTGCGTTCCTTCTGATTCCGCCGCCCCGGCTCCCTTCGACGTGCGCTTTACTAGACAACGTGCGCTTTACTATCGCTGCTCATCGCACTGGTTCTAAGAATGCGGTGCTTCCAAGTGCGGACCTGGGCTGCATTGTCGTCTTTCACTCAGGAGAACGCTCGGAAAACCACGCGAATCGCGGTAAATGTTACGCGACAGTGGCTATACTCCCAGACTGAGAGACTGCCATTCGCCATGACTTCATCCACCAATCGTTGTTCTTATACTTTAAGGCGCCCGCCGGAGCGCAGGTCAGCGCGCTGGACAAGAATGACTATATGTGGGGAGGGACAGTATGCTTTCTTTGATTTTGTGTCAGCGTATCTGAACAGCAACCAAGGGTTGAGTTTTGAAGTCTGGGAACACTGCAGACAACTCTCACTTGACATTCGAAAATCATCCCCTATTGCCCCCTATGGCATCTAGATTTTGTTGCAATGAATGCCGATGTAGATTGCCCCTCGTCATGGCTACCCCTGAAGCTCTTTTAAACCCGCTGAATACAAGGGAAATGGAAACATGACATACCTATGCTTAGCCAAGTGTTTGAATTGTGCTCCACGCTGAGTGAAGTTAACATTGTTCTAATGTTTGACAGTGCCCGAATGCTGAGCGAAGTTAATATCGTTCTAGATATGTCCAGTGATGACCAGTTTGTTTCTCATAAAAACTTATAGTTTCATTGCTGCGCCACCGAGAGGTTACCTACTCAGCAATAACTAAATATTCTATCGCACCGAACGTCGTCCTTTTCACTGGACAGCCTCAATGGCAGATAATGTTATCTTTTCAATCATTCTTGTGTTGGATACGTCATTTTTGGTTGGCGTCCGATCAAGTTATACATGTGAGGAGGCTTATTTATTCATTTGTTATTTATTTGTTTGTTTGTTTGTTTGTTTGTTTGTTTTTATTCCTGACACCATAATGACATTTCGCCATTAAATGAAGTTAGGGGTGCTATATACAAACTGAACAGACAATTTAGATTTATATCTAACATGCCACAAAGAAAAAAGGCAATAGTGTCACTTTATATAACCCTCGGTAAAGTGAGCATATAGCAGTGTTGTTCAAAGTCTTCACATCGGCGAACACTGACCGCCGCCATATAAATAACACCAAAAGAACAGTATATCACAAATGCTTTAAAATTTTGAAAACGAAGTAGAAGCAGTATTCCCGAAACTGTCAATTACGTTATCAAAGCGCTAAGAAGGTTACTAATTTTGAGCGAAAAATCTTTGGTCCGGAAATGCTGACGACATATAGGGGATTCTTTTTCCAGTATTTTAATGGCGTACGTCAAGCACAAATTATTAGACGCTAATGTAAGTCCAAAGGTGTATTGCTGTAGCCTTCAGTGTCAGATGCATGCCTGTTACTCACATGCAGTGGTACATGTTAGTAACTTTCTATTTGCACCTCTGAAGATCAACATCCCAACTACGCATTTGAAGACTGATTTGGAAAGTATCACATGTGTTACAGTAGACTAGTGCCAAAGTTGCAGTAGACATATCTGGAGCATGTTCAGTGTTTCCCGGAAAATATATTACGTGTAGGAGCATTTCATTGGATATTTTTTTATCTCCAGACAATCTGCTGCCGATGTTCAAATCCGTACGATATACATGGTTCGATGTGAGTTTTAAAGCGCTCACTTTATTTCTCCCCAGCATTATCCGACACTATCTTCACTCAAATGTAACGTTAACGTAACGACACTTTCCACTTTTGGAAGTGTAACAGGAACACATTCATTTCGCACTAAAGGAACTTGTAACGGGAACTCGTTATAAAATATGGAGAGAACGAGGAACGAGCTTTCGCTCTCGTTTTGAAGGAATGTGTAGAACACTGTCTTCGGACAAATTGTGTTCCTGTTTTCCACACACTGTTCTAGAACCGCGTAGTCACAGCAATCATACACGCAAACAACTGTAGTCGGTGGCAGCTTAAGAATAAAAATTGTGTGTGAGTGGCTTTGGCTCACACACAATATACCGCTATCTATCGGTAGACATTCGCATACAACTGCGGTCGCTCTTCTTCATGGCGTAGCGCTTGAGGAGAGCCAATAAAAAACGCAGCATGGTGTCGTTCGCTGCGACGAGAGACGAGGCACCGGTGCACCGTCAGCCCGACATTCCATTGGTGTTTGTTTCCTTGAAAAGAAGTCATTTCGTTGTGCTAACCAACACATCCCTCGACGACTGTATACGATTATACTCGCCATTCGACGCAACGTAAGTTTGTGAATGTGCCGCCTGTGAAATGTACCGCCGCGGCAGGCATTCGGGGCGCGTCATGTGACGTTTTTCGGTGTTTTTCCCGTACCGTCGAGCAGTGGCAATTTGCAGCGCGACATGTGTTTCTCTTGTCACTCGTGTCACACTTAGTACTGTGTGGTTGTTGCTACAAATACCGTTTGTCATGGTGTTCAACTGTAGGCGACGCCAAGGCACAGCCAACGTTGAGCGCGCACGTCGACGGTCGATCGTTTGACCCCCCCGCAGAAGCCTTCGGAACAACGTCGGCTCAGTCCCTACATGCAATGCCGTACTTTGACGGCTGTCGTATTTTTATGTTTATCGAGATGCATTCCTACTGCATGGCAATAAAGGCTGAAGGTAAATTCCACACTTCACTTTGATTCGTAGTTGCCGCCGTTACGGAGGGCTGTAACGTACTGCAGGTACCAAAGTTTCATAAAGACCAAACAGTTGAAAAACGGCGTCACCAGTACCTTTGTAACGTGTCACAAAAACAAATACGAATGATTAGATTGCACAAAAGTTTCACCGAGCGCGTAATGTTATGTATGTATAACATAATACTGCTGAAAACATTGCCTTTGAGATGGGCACCTTGTAAGTACGACTGCGCGTGAGGGCGCGACTTAAAACGGATACGTAGTTCTTCTGGCTCCGAACTCCGAACTGCCAAGAAAATCGTCTAGCTTTCTGGTCCTTATTTAAATAGTACTGCAGTATTACGAAATATACTTTTTTACATTGATAGTGTTGGCGTTCTTTGGGAACGTATACTTCCTATGCTGCGCAGAGGCATGCAAAAACAGCGCAGCGGGTTCCTGTGGGTGGCACCTAAATTTACTCTTGGGGTGTTGTAACCGACCATATTCATGCCAGGCGTACGCATGCTCTCAGCGTCAGCAGGGCTTGAAATGAGGCGCCTACATCGCTCTTCTTTCGAGGCCGGCGAGTCGCGCACGACTGCCTGTCCCCCCGGTACGGAGTAAAAGGCTGCGCCACTTTCGTGTGGTTTCTACAGTTTGATGCGCTACACACCGTCACGCTGGAACACGAGCGTCAATGTGATGTGTTTCACATCACTTCACCAACGTCCTTTACTGCACTGTCCAAGACAACAGACTCGGATACCATATCCTCAGATAAATAAAGTGCACGTTTTGCAATATTTTTGCCTGCATGATTAAGGTCACGGTGTCGGAGACGACTTTCTTGACCCACGGCTCACGTATCTAGCAACATGTAACAAAGTTGTAACGTTCGAAAGCCTTTCCTCGACTTTCGCTGCTAGCGGATAACAAAGCTGGTTCTCAGAAAGAAAACTTCGCGAAGTCAGCTATACTGGCGAGGAGCCACAAGGCCTAAAACGTGAATAGTCGAGTCCGTATATTATAGTTTTTTTTTTTTTTTCATTGTACTGCTCACGGTCATTCTTGAGCTCAGGGCGCAAATGACATTGTGCCCGTTGACCTGTGCATATCACACTCACTGCACATTCGCGTTCGATCACATCTCTCGGCAATGACAGCGCTTTCAACAAAACCGCACCTCCGGCTGGCTATGAATCTATGGCGGACGGACCAGCCAGAATGCAATGCTACGCCACTGTTCTTGTATGCTCCTTTACATCGCCGCCATAGCGACTAATAGCTAAGGCACTGTGCTCTCTCAAAGTGTCGCAAAGTTTGTCCACCTTACTGCGGTATAAGGAACGTATCGAGACTTCAACGACCACAATCGTGATGGGTGCAGGAGAGAGTTGCCAAGTGGAGCCGTACACATGCGGTTGGACCAGCGACGAGAACACCACCCTTGGCTGGCGACAACACAGAGGTAGGTTGATTGATTACTGGGGTTTAACGTCCAAAATCCACGATCTGATTATAAGAGACGTCATAGTGGAGGGCCCCGGAAATTTCGACCACCTGGGGTTCTTTAACGTGCACTGATATCGCACAGCACACGGGCCTCAGCATTTCGCCTTCGTCAAAATGCAGCCGCCGCGGCCGGTATTCGATCACGCGACCCTCGGATCAGCAGCCGAGTACTTATAGCCACTAGACCACCATGTCGGGGAACAGAGAGGTATAGGTTAACCGCACTTGCCTGTTCCACTAACACACAGTGAACCTACATCTATATATGCGTGCATCTGCAGTAAGGGCCACGGGGGCCACACCTCCAACCCTACCCCCTCAGCAGGCACTGGCCCAAAATTAGGCACGCTCTTCTTCTTACAAATACAACACTTTGTTAAATGCGAAGCATATCCTGGATAACCTAAGTCGCTTTGACCGCATCTATCTATTTATCTAGCCTCCTACGTCTCGGTGCTCTCATGGTCGTCTCGTTCCCCTAATATTTGGATTTTAGGGTATAAATGTATAACGAACATGAATTCTTGACCTTTAGAGATAACATTATATGTTCGCCGTGTACATCAATATTAACGATACTGCAACCACGCGTGGCTCGTACCCGTAGTGCTCCACCCTTGATATGCGGGAATGCGCCACAGGTTTTTAAATTTTGTAGAGCCTATGTCAATCAGGGACCAACTAGAACGGATATTCAACACATCATTAGAACACACTTAAGAACAAGAAAGGCACACCGTTTATCGTAGCTTGCAGTCCAAATGTAAACACGCGCAGCCTACCAAGTGTTAGGGATATGTCGAGCACGAGCCCCCGAGGTGCCAAGCGAGCACGCTACCACTAGGCTACGGCGGCTCCTCCACACGGTATATATGGCACAGTAAATAAACCTACTGCACCAGAACTTGCAATGATAGTGCTTGTGTAACGTGCGCTGCTTTTCTGATGTGCGTTAAGCGTTAGCAGCATTGTAATAAACGATACACATGTATCGCTATCACTCAGCATGCTTTTGTCCAACCTTGTTCGATCCCGTAGAAATATTTCAACGAACGACGCTTATCATACACACATCAGGGCACAGTATCGTGCATTTTTCTTCGGCAAAACAGATGTATAAGCGCTGCGCACTAACGTGAGTGCCAATGTTACATCGTACCATGAGCTACCAGGCCGTCGCCACGGTGCTGTCGACGTTCCAGGTTAGCCCACGTCAAGCATACACCCATCGATCTAATCGGTGACACTTGGCTTTCACTCACACCCATTGATCCCAACCGGTAACACTTGGCTGAATGTCGAATAATTCGTCATAGGCAATTTCCTCACTCACTGCTTTGCATGCACCGATTCCCAAATTTCGTGGGATCTACACGATTTTATATAACTCAATTGCCGCCTTTGGTTTTACATTTCCTACTCCAGCCTTCCTCGGAGTGTTCCCTGATCCTTTGTTGCATGCCCCATAAATGCGTGTTGATTTTTAAGGCCTGAACATACGTTTATATACGCTTGTTACTTGATGGAAACTTCGGCTTTCACTCAGATACAAAAGCACTAAAACAGGTGTCAGAAAACTGACACGGTTTGCCATCTATCGAAGTGGGTGTTTAGATGTCTTCAATGCTATCATAGCTAGAGCAGCCTAACAAGGCGATTCAGCCCTTCAGCGAAAAACCGGCAAGCTGCTGTCGTTAATTGGCCCTTGTAGCGTCGCGCGTGGGCCGTTCGTGTAGGCGATCAAGTTTGGCTTGCAGATGAAGGTACGACTCCGAGTAGTTGAAAATGAAAACTTAACATTTATTTACATTTCAACTATCGGCACAGTGAACTCGGGCACTGAGACCCTGGCTGTCCGATCTCCGTCTCTCGTCCCTCTTCGTTTCATCCGTCGCATCCATCTCCCAGGGCCATTCCAAGACAGGAGGGGCGGCCGGGCGGAGGCGAGGCTCCCTCGGAGCCGGAGCACAGCAGGGGTCGAAGCGTGCGTGCCAGGTTGTCCTCCCCCAAGTCGATAACAGGTATCTTTTCGGTGGGGCAGAAAGTCGACTCTTCCTCGTTAAGCGCCATCTCCTAATGAAACCCAGGTGGTTTCGGGCAGGGTGGTCGCGACATTGGGCGTGAAAGGAACACATGCTCCCCATAAAGTTATCTCGCAGCCCCGATGCCCGCGGCTATGGCGCGCTTCACCGACGCCTTATCTTGAAACGCAATAAACTCCTCCGCCGCCGGGAGATCCGACCTAAGGGTGGCCAGCTGTCTGGTTGCCCGAAGCGTCGAGATTCTTTCTTGGTGCGATGAATCGAAACGCTTTGCAGCTGGGAGCTGTCTCAGCACAAAACACAAGCACAACACATTCACCGCGGTGGGCGTGCCCAAGCGACACGTCCGCAGGACACTATAGTTCTATACAAGGCTTTACACAATTCTGCCTCTCTCTCTGCTACTTTTTCTTATCTCAGTCGTGGCCAGCTCTCGCAAGGTTGGAAAACAAATACCAGGTGATGTTTTCCTGGAAAGCGGACCGAATAGAACAAGTTTTCTTAAAGCAGCAAGAAAAAAATGGAAACCTCTGTTCGGTTACTGAAACCCCCGACTAAGTCCGTCGGCGTTCTTATTCTGGCTCCCTTTTCGATACTTCACCTCAAACTTATATTCCTGCAAAATGAGGCTCCATCTTAGAAGCCTCCCGTTTTTGCTCGACATTCGGTTCAGCCATGAAAGAGGGCAAAGGTCACTTTCGACCGTGAATTTCGTGCCTTGAATATAGCATCCTAATTTTTGGATTGCCCACGCTATACACAAACACTCCTTTTCAGATGTGCTGAAGGCTTCTTCCCGTGTTGTCAGTTTCCTGCTGAGATAGAGCACGGGATGCTCTTCACCACGCTCGTCTATTTGGGCCAGGACTACACCCAGACCACGGTTGCTGGCGTCGCACTGGAGAATAAATTCTCTCCCATAGTCTGGCGCAACAAGCCCCGGCCGGGAAGACAAAGCCTGCTTCAGTTTCTGGAAGGCCTCTTCCCTGTCGGGGCTCCAAGTAACCACTTCTGGTTCATGCTTTCGGAGGCTGTCAGTCAGCGGACTAGCAATCTCCGAGTAATTTGGGATATAGCGCTGATAATACCCGGTCATTCCCAGAAATTACCTCACATCCCTTTTCTTTACGGGTCGGGGGAAGTTAGATATTGCGGTTACTTTAGCTTGCATCGGTTCGCGTTTTCCGTGTCCGATTTCGTGCCCCAAATACGTGACACGCGCCTGGCCGAACTGACATTTCTCGGCTTTGATAGTCAAGCCCGCCCTCTCCAGTACCGTTCGGGTGTGTTCCAAATGCGACTCCCAGTCGTTCGAAAACACGGCCACATCGTCCAAATAGGGGACCGCAAACTCTTCTAATCCTTCCAGTACCCGATCCATCAGCCTTGAAAAACAAAACGGCGCGTTCTTCAAGCCAAAGCTCATGGTAACTGGCTGATAAACCCCGAAAGGTGTTACAAACGCCGCGTAGCGACTAGCCCGTTCGGTTAATGGCACTTTTACCATCGGTGCTTTCCATCGGTCGTTAGACTTGCCTGCTCTCTGAGAAGTATCACAAGTGCGCACCAAATTCTCCACCTCTCTGAAACACCCTGGCCAATAAAATTCCTGCAGCAGCCTTTTCTTCGTTTTATTTATACCTAGGTGTCCTGCCCACGCGTGATCATGACAAAGGCTCAGTATGTCTCTGCGATACGGTGCCGGCACCATCAATTGATCGTAAGATCGCCCTCGCCTATCTCAGTACTTATACGGTACACGACGCCCTTTCTCATTTCGAAAGAAATGTTTTTGGACGACACCCCATCACTGCTCCCGCTGTTCAGAACTCCTAACGTCGGATCGTTCTTTTGTGCCTCTCGTAGCTTTTCTCGATCTACACCCAGCAAGCGCTCGTAGCTAGGCGCAGTCGGTGCTAACACCGTTCCCTGAAAACTGTCATCTTTTCCTTTAGACTTTCTTTTCTTTTTCTCAACTGGCCGCTCCTTATCGCGAGAATCCTCCAGATTTTCGGGTTTCTGCTCCTCCGGCGCAACTACGTTTTCGGAGCTGGCTACTTCATCTTTTGATTGGACGCTTTCACTATCGTCGTAACGCAGCTGTTGAGCGAGTGCGCGCGCTTTTGACCTTGTCAAAGCCATAACCTGAGCTTCAGCAAATGTGCATCCCCTTTTATTTAGCAGCGACTCTGAGTTGTTCGAGAAAAGGTGAGGGTAGCCCTCGGGTAGCCCTTTGGACACTGCTGCCACTGTCTCGATAGCTCCGAAAGGTCCCTCAATCTGTACCTTTGCCATAGGTAAGTACACTGAGTCTTCGCTGACGGCCTGCCTTATCCACGCGCATTCGGATAAGTAGTCGCCAGTTTTTACATAGCTCGGATGAACGACATCCATGGTCGCCGCCGAGTCCCTCAGCACTTTACATTCTTTCCCATTTGCCATGAGGTCTGTCATGTATGGCTTCAGTAGATCAATGTTACTTGGATGATCGCTTATGCAAGCGAATACGGGCCTTTTCTTTGAACAGTTTCGAGCGAAATGACCTGTTTCCTTGCAGTTAAAGCATGTCACCTGAACTCTGGCTTCGAGCTCTTCCGACTGATTTGCAGGTTTATTACTACCCCTTTCAGGTGCTTTCACTATGCCCTCAGAGCGAGCTGAACTCTGATTAGCGTCGTCTCGTTTAGCTGCGGTTTGCTGTCCTCGAGGGTACGCTTGTGGCCGTGGGGAAGGCTTTTGATAATTGTGCGCGCTATTGACCTGAGTCCTAAGGCCTCGACTTGCGACATACTCATCAGCAAGCTGTGCGGCACGCTTTACAGACACACCTTCTTGTCGATCCTTAACCCAAAGGCGCACGTTATCGGGCAAAGTCTCATAGAACTGCTCTAAGCAGATTAAATCTCCCAATTTAGTGAAGTTATCCGCCCCTGTTCCTTTCGCCCACTCCGAAAAATTGTCCCTCAGACTACACGCAAACTCCACAAAACTCTCGTTAGACTTTTTCCTTTCCTGGCGAAATCTCCTCCGAAATTCCTCCGTTGAAAGCCTGTATTTTGCGAGCAAGCTCGATTTCACTGAGCTGTATTCGCCTGCCTCGGCTGCGCTAAGTCGGGCCACGACTTGCGAGGCTTCTCCCGGCAACAACGCAAGCAACCGCTCTGGCCATGTGTCTCGGTGAAATGAATACTTCTCACAAATCCGTTCAAAATTAACCAGGTAGAGACCGATGTCATCGCCTGTCTTGTACGGCTGAAGCGAGTTTGTCATTTTCACACTTTCCGCTGGAGGCGGTGGCGCCGCATCCGCACTGCGCGCCAATCTCGCCTGCACTAGCTTTATTCTTTCGAGCTCAATTTCTGCCTGCCTTTGTTCCCTCTTTTCCTGCTTCTCTTTCTCTTCCGCCCTTTCATTCCGCCCGCGACATATCTTTTCCCAAGCATCTGTGAGCTCGTCCTCCTCGAAACCCACTTCTTCGATTGCAGCGCGAATTTCGGGCTTCCTCAACCTACTGTTTATATCCATTCCGAGCTCTGCTGCCAACAGCAGGAGCTCTTCCTTTCTTAACACGGTGATATCCATGCCTTTGAGAGCCGGCTACGAGTTTCCCTGAATTAACCGCGCACCCAGTGGCGGTTAGTCAGACCTAATTGCCCGATACAGAACCCTCTCCTTATCCTCCACCAAAAGGTATTCGCTCAAGCACTCACCGAACTGCGAGCTTGCGAAGGTCGTGTCTCCCGGAGCCACGTTGCCAGGTCCGCCGATCCCAGATCGTGTGGACTGCGCCTTCTGCTGCTCTTCCTCCGAGTCGTTCCAGCCTCCACGCCGTTACTGCGACGGTTGTGTCTCCCGGAGCCACGAAGAGGAGCTCTGCTGATCCCTGATCCACAGATGTCGCTCTTCCGTCGACAGTCTTCCGCCAGCCTCTTCTTGATCTCGCCGCTGCCTACCAGTTTGTAGCGTCGCGCGTGGGCCATTCGTGTAGGCGATCAAGTTTGGCTTGCTGATGAAGGTACGACTCCGAGTAGTTGAAAATGAAAACTTAACATTTATTTACATTTCAACTATCGGCACAGCGAACTCGGGCACTGAGACCCTGGCTGTCCGATCTCCGTCTCTCGTCCCTCTTCGTTTCATCCGTCGCAGCCTTCTAATCCATCTCCCAGGGCCATTCCAAGACAGGAGGGGTGGCCGGGCGGAGGCGAGGCTCCCTCGGAGCCGGAGCACAGCAGGGGTCGAAGCGTGCGTGCCAGGTTGTCCTCCCCCAAGTCGATAACAGGTATCTTTTCGGTGGGCCAGAAAGTCGACTCTTCCTCGTTACGCGCCATCTCCTAATGAAACCCAGGTGGTTTAGGGCAGGGTGGTCGCGACCTTGGGCGTGAAAGGAACACGTGCTCCCCATAAAGTTATCTCCCAGCCCCGATGCCCGTGGTTATGGCGCGCTTCACCGACGCCTTATCTTGAAACGCAACACCCTTCCACGAGACTGAAGGGCGGTATTTATTTGAGTGCCTCTCTGTGCTCCTTCGTAAAACAATGAGGGGAGACCTCCTTCTGCTTGCGAGACGTTAATATTTGAGGTGATGCATGGCATTGTGGTCACAGTAAGCATGACAATTTCTGTATGCATAGAATTGAAGTTGTGAACAAATTGCTCTTCCATGGTGATTATTAAGAAAATTCACTATAATTAATTATTTATTAAACAAAGGTTATTACAAACGCTTTAAGCCCAAGCAACGGACGAGGAAAGCGGCATCACAAACGGCGGGTTGGGCAAGGCGGACTTCCTTTGTCCCTTTTCTCATATTTGTTTGTTTGTTCGTTTGTCGTCACGGACGCGGTTTATATGCACCAGACTCATCTATTTCCACGGTATCGCGAAATTAGGTCGTACGCTGAGCCGTGCTCCCAACATGGGCTGCAAAAAATATCATCCTTTCTTTAACCGAACCACAAACAACAACAAAGCAAATACTGTTGTCCGCTCACTCGGATATGAGATAACCTTTCGCAATAATTCATGTTCTGTTTTCTGTTTCTTTAACTGTATTTCATGGCTAGTCATCTTCGCAGGTGAACTTCGAATCATAGCACAGGTGAATCGCTTGACGTATTGCTAAAGCTTGCATTATCGGCAAGCCCCCCTAGTTTTGAAACACAACTTAACCACGCGATCCTTTGTGCTGCGTCACGCCAAATGCAGCGGCAGTCTTTCCAGTAGTGGAACTCGCCGCCAATACCAAATTACGACTACCAGGTATATGCAGGCTGCAAAGTCTAAAGACCCGTCCTCGGCGGTCACGTTTTCAATGGCAGGCATTGCTACAAGCCCATCTACTGTGCGCTATCAGGGCATGTTGAAGAACACCAGGAGGTCAAAATATCTGGAGTACCGCACAACGCGGCGTTCCTTACATCATCTCGTGGTGTCAGCGGCACGTAACACCCCAGAAATTATGATTTGCGGTCACGTTATTCCGCATCTCGCACTGTGTGTGTGTGTGTGTGTGTGTGTGTGTGTGTGTGTGTGTGTGTGTGTGTGTGTGTGTGTGTGTGTGTGTGTGTGTGTGTGTGTGTGTGTGTGTGTGTGTGCGCGTGCGTGCGTGCGTGCGTGTGTTAAATTTGTCCCCCTGGTGTGGAAAAGAAATTCAAATAAACTGGGAGTAGCCCGCGCCACCATAAGGTATATCATCGGGCTTAAAGCCAATTGCACAATAGAAAAAATGCGGGGAAATATTACCAAAAAAAAAACTTAGTGGGAAAACCAGATGAAGAAAAATGTATTCAGAAGCGAAGTCTGCAGAGCTTTTCCTTGTGTAAAGGAAGGCAAGAGATGACGGCTGTGGAAATGTGGGTGCCAAATAGAACAGCAGTCAGAGCTTGCAGGGAGAGCGTCGTTGGAACAAGGGGAAGGCGGGAATGCATTGGTAGGTAAGGTTTAGAGGTCGGTAACCGACGACACGGTGCAAGTCACAAATCAAGTCAGGCGCCTAGGCCATGCATGGCTGATGCGTAAGCGTCATCTGCAAATTGAGGCGGAGGCATTCGGCTGAAACCGTCAGTAAATAGGAGATGAAACCTGCGATGAGACGGTATTATGCGCAGCTAAAGAAGGCAGCTTTGTTATAGCAATAGGATTACATGAAAAATGGGCCCATGTGGGTTGAAAAGGTGATGTTCACGTCATAGCTGCAGAGGTGTCCTCACGTTTTTTGGTGTAATTGCCGCTATTGGCCTCGAGATCGGACACAGTCGGCGCCTAGCGGTGAGTGGACGAAGCTCCGAAATGTGGATAGCTACTTGCGTCGTCTGCTAGCCACTGCGCTTTTGCATGCGCGCATACGCCACACATATCCACCAATATGTTTGTTCTCTGAGCCGGTGAAGCGTTGAACGCTTTCATGTATGCTTATCCAAGCATGAAGGTATTAGTTATAGTATCATTTGGCTTTGCGCTGCAGTCTATGCTCTTTCTTACAATCAGCGAGCCCCTGTGCCGCGAGAGTGCTATGTTATCATCACACCTCCGGTTCGGCACAGTTATTTAAGTTCGGTGGCTGCTGTGCATTTCAAGTATACGATAAAGTGAGTGATCTTAGCGTCATTCTGAATAAGTTAAGCGGGAAAAATCAACGTGTAAATGCAGTACTGCAGAGATCATCTCGCGATATGTGATTGTGAGCATGACAGAAAATAGCAGGCGTTTTCTTCCTTGAATACGTGTTTTTTTATATGTATAAAAAAGTAAACCTTTTCTTTTCACGGTCACGCATGTAACCATGCGAAGAATGCGATGCATTTGAGTATTAAAACGTTTACTCAATATAGGCGTTGTCAAATATCGTGATAGTACTCAAGCGGCGTATACACTCAAGTAGCTTGGCTAACTGAGCCTGTTAACTGCCTTGCGTTTCATGCAACATGACATGCGAGGCACTAAACGCAAGTACGCGTGTAAGTGATACAGCGGAGTGCAGAAGCTGCTATTTCAACCCAATGCGCAGTAACAGTCCTTTTTTGTTGTAGCCAATAGTGAAAAATGAGCGCGAACGCCATACTGAACTCTTTCAGTCGCCTAACAGCGATGCCAACATTGTAGAGAGAAGAAAATATAAGTATGGTGAAAGGAAAATAGACGGAGAGAACCGCTGAGGAAGTCAAACTGTGAGGGTGGGTGATGTGAGTGCCCCGTTGAATGGGGGCACTCACATCTCATTCACGTGCAAACAAAGACGTTTTGCGTGATTACTGCACTGACGTGATATTGAAGGACGTATGTAGTACCGTTTGACAGCCAATTAATGCTTTTATTTAGCTAAAAACTACCTCAAACCGCTCACAACAAAGCGCCGCTGTGCACGTTTCAATGCTCGCCGGCGAACGCCTATCCACTCTCACGCGGTGAGAGTGGATAGGCGCTGCCATCTACATGTCGACCTCCAGGCCACTAGAGTTGGGCATGCAGTATCGGATGGTATACATGTTTACCGCTACAATAAAACACGGACGTGGAAAGAAGAGACGACACGGGCTGTAGCATTGAAGTGGTTTAATGCTCCGAGATCATAGCTATATGTACAAAAAAAAAACTGCGCACAACACAGGAACAATACACTCATCCGTCTAGCGGGACAACCACTTGTCAAAAAAAACATATCTCGGATTGAAACAGTTTAATTCAAATAACCCTGACGCAATCAATACCTTTCTTCGTTATATGGTACGCCTCCATCATTTCACGTGCAGTATGATCCTGGCTTCTCCCTGTATATAATCTTAATATCCTGAAAGTGTGCTAAGCAGCAACAGGTTTTACAGTGCGCAGGCAAGTGTGCCAGATAGTCTTTAATTTTTGTTCATGTTCCCTGGCTCGAACCTTGAGGCACCGCCCCGTCTGCCCTATGTATGGCTTGCCACACGTCAGGGGGATTTCATATACTATTCCTGTAGAGCATTCGCCATACACGCCTGGTCACGTTTTTTTGCGGCAGCCTTGCTTCCGTTTAAAGGGCCCCTAAACAACCCCGAGGTGTAAAATTTGTTTTAAAGATATAACTGCGCTCCTGTGCGGTGTGAACCTGCTCCTGCAAGAATTTTGCAAATAGGTGCAATAATAAAGAAGTTACACGGGTTTAAGTGGCCGCTTGCGCCGGTTTCGTTTTCTCGGTCGGCCTCCCCACCCTTCTCTGCTGAGGAGAGGGTAGGGGCGGCGCGCCGTCGAGACTCCGCCCACTTTTGACACATGACCTGACGTGATCATTTGACGTCATTGACGCTTGCGCTGCGGAACCGGTTGCTCCCGTTCTAGAAACGTTGGGTTGCTCCTGCGTTCACGCCGGTGGGATGGCCAGGGGATCTGACAATAGACGTTTCGACCAATCAACGAGATACGACTACGCAAAGTTGTTCGCGGTGCAAGATGACGACACCTAGGATGCGAGCGCGACTGGTCAGTCGCCGGAAAGAAGCGCGCGAATTGTTTTTTGAAATACGGCGTCTGTGTGGCGCGCAGCGCTGTCATATTCACAGAATGTGATCGCCGCAACCTTCTCTATGATTGAGTTAGCTTGTTTGGGCGGCTTTGAAAAAAATTAGGAGCCTGTTTAGTGGCCCTTTAAAGGGACCGTCTACCGTCCTTCGTCGCTCTCCCGTTTTTTGGCTCAATAGAAAGCGTACCTTTCGAAGTGTCCCAGCGTGCAGCGGTTTCTCCAAATACTGAGTAGAAATTATTAAAACAGAATTTTTTTATCTACGAACTCGCTCCTTTCCTAGTGTAGGCATGCAAGCAACAATGGTTACGGCGCATGATGCATTGTCGTCCCCTTGGAAACCCTCTCGGGTGCGGGAGGCACCTTCTCAACAGGAACCGGTTTCAAGGTCGACATTCCAGAGGTGACGAGGAGGAGGAGAGGCGAGGGAAAGTCGGCGCGCGGGGGTACGCCTCGGACATGCAGCGCCGCATGCATGAGAAGCGCAGTACTATGCGCCTGTGCAGACAGACGAATTCGAAGGCAGCGCCACCTGCGCCACCCCGAAAGCAGCGAAAAAAAGAACAAATTGCTCTTGTATGCTATAACAAGGTGTATCATAGGGTGAAGTACGCTTGTAAGACATACATAATAGTTTTTCAGCAGAATATGTATGCCTGCGTGGGCTGGTTCTCGTACACTTGGAAAATGACGAGCACGCTGTTGGGTCTCGCTAGCGGCGTTTTTTGCACCACATTCAGAGCAAAATTAAAAACCTAATTCCTTTTTTGTGATGTGAAAGCGTGCTCGTTCCCGTAAATGTGACGCACGATCTCCCCAATTTTACCACAATCTTAAAAAATTTTCCGAGCGGTAGACAGTCCCTTTAAGTTCTCTGGAGGTGCGAGGGCAGAGCCGCGACAACTTCAAAGGCGCCGAGAAGACAAGGGGGACACCATGCCTGCCTGCCACTTTTCTTGGGTTATGAGTGACCTTGTGGAGATAAGGTACCACTTCAGGTCTTACGGTAGTCCCTACAGTTGTTTTGCTCCTTGTACCTTTCATCTTCTGCAGGAGGGTTTCCACCATTGGCGTAATCATCGAGTCAGGGAAACTTGCCGTCTTTATCTGATTGCCAAAAGCAACCTGCATCCTGTGCACACACGACTTCTGTATAGCTGATTCCAAACAGAGCATGGCGACTCAGGGTTTTCCACCTTCGAATGGAAAGAATCATAAGGCACTAAACCCTCCTGAGCCCGTGAAAATACTGCCAACACGCCAACACGCATGGCCCTTCTCAAAGGAAATGTCTAGGTCCAGAAAACGTATCGCATTCTCTATAGTGGGAGTTCGTGGGCAAAGGTATAAGACCTTTTCCAAGCTGTTTAAAAATGGCCGAAATCCTATCACAAGTACATACAGTCCTGTCCATTAAAAGCAATTAAAATGTCGGCAATATATCTAAGAGCTAGCCAATATATATATATATATATATATCAGTGGCGTAGCCAGAAATTTTTTTCGGGGGGGGCTCGGAATTTTCGACGGGCAGGAGGGAGGGAGTCGAAGTCTCACTATATATATATATATATATATATATATATATATATATATATATATATATATATATATATATATATATATATATATATATATATATATATATATATATATATATAGTTTCGGAACAAGAATATGCGCGTGACGCCTTTTCAGTCTTCAGTTGTCATGTCAACTGAGCGACGAAACAACGATACTCTCGCACTTTCAAAGCTTTCACAGACGGCAATGTATCGACGAAATCTAGTAGAAAGAAATTTATTTCCTCGCCACTGCGAAGCTTCGTCACTTGCGCACGCTACTACCCTGATGATAATATCAAAATTACGTATAATGATCGATGTACACATAGGCATGAAATGCTGTAAAGAATTCGTCATAGAAGGTGCAGACGAGAACAGCGGGCAGCATACCTGAGGTAGGTAAGCTGAAAATGACGCTATAACAAACATATTTTTAGAAACCCTTTATGAATTGATCTTGGCGTTGTCCTGATAAACTCCGGAAGACTCCCTCCAACTTAACATGCTAGTAGGCATACAGGACGACATTTTAGTATATATTTCGTATTTATGGTTCCCTCGCCCAAACTTACCAGTTGGCTAGATTTACAGGCGCTTTTTTCACCAAATTTTCTGATACATTTGCAGGAAGAACAGAGACTCGCCTGCGATTGTGATCCTAAGCAGCTCCTGATCTATCTGTCCTGAACATATTACCCATTCTTTTTTAAAAGAATTAAGCCTATTGCGTTACAGAAAAACGCCGTCCTCATTAACATGGTAGGCCTCCCGAAACATGGTTTTGTCTGCACTAAACTCGCCAACACCACCAACCATCCCGAGCCTTTCACGAATAATTACTGACGCATTTATTAAGCTGAAAGACGTGGTAAAATATATCTTAATATTGAAAAAGCTTTTTATGCGGCTTGCCACTTCGCACTTCTAGCCAGATAAATTAAAAATCCCATGGTGCTGTTGGGACTAACGCCAGTTTAATCCTACAGTTACTTCGAGACATGCGGAAAGCAAGTTGCGATAGATAAATCTGATTTGGAACTCACTGAAGTGAATTCCAGAATGTTGAGATGTCCCTACTTCGCGCAAGGGGAGAGGCGGTTCTACGCCGCAACACTTCACAAGTACCACAACTGCGCTACGACTGCGACAACCATTTAACAAAACCGGATTCGTGCTGTAGCCGGGAATAAAAGAGGCAACAGGCTTAATTAAGTCAACAAAACATGAAATTTAATATGCGAACATGACCAAAGTATAGAATTAACAATTAGTAGCCAACCTAACGATGCAAGGCAAAGAGGAACGTAAACGCGTAGTGCAGCACAGGAATTGACAGGGCAAACAAACTCGCAAGGAACGGCCGATGGTAAAACAGCTCATAAACTAACGGCGCAATGTCTTAAGTGCGCTTGCTGCCGCCAACGAAAACAACGCTTATCTGGGTGGGCTCCATCGGCGCATAGGTCTCGTCGCCGGCCTGTGGACTGGCGCTTTGTTAGGAGCTCGGATGTCGACCTCGAAGTCGCCGTAGTTCACGGATTCTCCCTGAACATTGCTGCTCGCATCGTGCTCTCGCTCTCGCATCGTGCTCTCTCCGAGGTTGGAGAGCCGAACGGCCAGGCTCGCACGAGGGATCGCAAACGAAGCTTACTTCTTCACATGACGGAAGGTCACTGCCTCTTTTCGAGTCTATCGAATCTCCAGAATTCCGCCCTGTCCTCCGTCCCTAGACGAGCTTTTCTCCCTGACAGCCGCGCCTCGCCAGGGCGTCTATCCAATGGTTGTCGACGGCAGCGTCGCCAGTAGAAAACGCACTAGTCCAACCCGCCGTGCTACTATTGTTTGGGACTCGCCTCCATAGTGTAACACAGTACGAGTTCCTGTCCAAAAATATAGAAAGCAAAATATAAACATACACAAAACTCGACATTCGGAAAGGACGCCGGACAGCATAAGCGATGACACTTGTGTGCAGATTACCGTAACGAGCGTTAGCTACCACCGCTTCCATTCCGAAACACTCCAGGTGCAACCAATATGGCACCGTATAGACCTATTCCATGTTGGTAAACAGTGGTAGGCACCGGCGATATAACCGGGCCTTGTATCGACGTCGCTGCGTGGAGGCCCCGCCCACCGCTCGCCGCGACCCTGCACGGTCGCGCCGCCGCCGCCGGCGCAGCGTGTGCGAAAGCTGCCTCCGAGCACGAGGCGTCGAAGCGCCGACGGCGTGTTTACAACAGTTTGCAAGGGGCAGCCGTAGGAGATGAAGTTGCTGTAGCTCTGTAGGAAGTATTCAATGAATGTAGAAAAGAATACATCGGCGCTCAGCTATGACAAAATGTGAAAACTGATTAAAGCGATCAGCAACGCGAAATCCTTGCGCACAAACAAACGTATCGGATTAGTTACTCAAGCGTATTGGTGATGCTGTCATCTATGTAAATGTCACTGTGATAACACACACACACGCACACACAAACAATTACATGCCAAGGACGAGGCTCTCGAATAAACGCTAGCAAGGCGAGCGTAACCGCGGCTCGCGGCTTCAGTTTCGATCGTGAAGGCGTAAAGTCTTGAAACGACGTGGGGAATTTCAAGCGTGTAGTTTGTTAGAGCAGTCTGACAATCGGAAAAATATAAAGCGCGTCATAACCACTACAGCATTGCCCAATACACTTCCCTTATGCACATGCTATCGCAGCCGCAATATCGATTTGCAAAGGCATCGCTGTAATCGGCCTTTCGCTCACGACTAAGTGAATTAAGCTCTTATATATTTATTTCACTTGAGTGAAGAAATTCGTACGACGTATCTATAACTTCCTCACCTCTATAATACACGGCGACCGCGATTAATTCTGCACATCGTGCAACGCTAATGTAATGCGCGCTTTGCGGTAAGCGTGATCGCTCTGTGTCCACATTTTGTTTATGCCAAAAAACCTGGTGTTGAGTACTGCACTTGACAAACTTACGACAAGGATATTTCTCTCAAATGAAACAAGCCACACGAACCGCTAAATAATTACAGATAAGCTTAGCCGTGACGAAAATGTTTGGCGCATAACCGATGAGCCGGCATTACAGGTTCGCCCCGCGTTCCTTAAGATAGGCATAAGCAGGAAGTCGATAAAAAACCTATCGCACATTTCTTGTTCGTTGCTGCGCAAACAACCCCCGGCGCAGCTCATCGGTGCACAATTTTTTTCTTCATTCCACGGCGGCAAACAGCGCCCGCACCAGCGAAAACACAGCGGCTGCTACGGTAGGCGCGCCGGCGGATGCCTACCATGCGAAACCAAAACTCCCGACGACAGCGCCACCGCATCTTCGTGACGTAGGCCCGGTGGAATAGGTCTATAGGCGCCCTCACGCTGGAAGTGCCCGGTGAAAAGACGCGCCTCTCGGCAGTCGCTCCTTTGTGACCGGTCAGATGTGCGCGTCCGAGAAGTAGTTCTGCTTACTACATTGCACGGTGATCGAAACATACCGGGGACGCTCCGTTGGCTTTGTTCAAGCACTTATGAACGCGCTGGGTTCGCTTTGGCGGCATTCCGTCGTCTTCAAGGTCGCCGCCTAATGCACTCTCATCTGGGGCCGCCGCGCAAACGTCAGCTCTGCTGTCAAAGCGCGGTTTCCGCAAAACTCGCGGGTAACGAAAGCCCCAGCGATTCTTTGACCGCTGCGGCAGCCGAAAAATAGGATTGCAGAAGGCCAAAGATTCCCGCGGCCCGCGTTCCCGTGCCTCGCCCCGCCGAAGGCCCTCGAGGCGTCACAATGGCACAAGGATCGGTATTAGGTCCAAGATTTCCTGTATCATTGGCGTTCGCCATAAGCTTTCAGCTTACGAAGTTCAGAAATCTACTCACTTGATGCAGCACCAGCGTCGACAAATACTAGATTATCAACTACTACGAGCCGCATCTCGCTGGTTTTTGCAAACTGAAACGTTATATGTTTTAGCCTTACGCGAACGCTTGCTACTCTGAGTTGACAATATTACGTGCCTAGCGGTCGATTTAGACACATCAAGGTTAAAAAAAAAGTCTGTAAGAGAAAGCTTTCTCAAGGTTCGTGCACGGTCGCCTATACGCCTGGCAATTTTCCATATGACCTTCATCGGGCTTTGTACGTATTTTTTTCTTATTTCGCTGTCACTTAGGTTGCTGTTGAAAAATATGGGGGCTGATGTAAATAACTTATTTACCTATATTACTAAACAAGGTCCAAGAATAGTGAGTTTCCTTCTGCCTAACAGAGAAATAATATCCCGTTGAACGAGTTACATGTTACAGACATGCCATAATTTCTTCCTCGATTCCGCGCACCAGGCAAGCAAATAATGGTAGTGAATAAAACCCTCAATTGTAACTATTTCAATGGCGAATAATTCCAGGACTTTCTCGGTGCTTTAACTCGGAAATAAATTAACAGAAATTATCCTATTTCATGCATCTAAACACTAGTTTTTTCAAAATAAAGCGTCGTGATAAATTTATTTACTTCAATGAGCAGACCCTCGATGTGGGCACGTTTGTTTTGCATACTTGAAATGCCTGTCCTATATACGTGGTTTTTTTTATTATTTTTTTTGGTCACCGTTCTCTTTGCGCGCTTTTCTCTTCATGGAACTGATTTGCACTTTTGGTTGGAAATGTAGCCTTCTCTGTTCGAGTTGGTGGAGCAGATACTGCCAAAAAAAGTGTTAGTATAAAAATATTTCTACTCGTTTTCTTTTCCATCTGGCTGCTCACTGACTGACTCATTTATTTATCGATCGATCAATCGACTCGCCGACTGTACTCATTTCGGCTGTTATGTTTACAACGCTGTATATTGTATTCAAGAAATTAAATGATTTCAAATTAATTTCCGGGCTTGCTGAAATTAATAAGGCACCATATGACCTCATGTGAGCAATGGCAAGGGACTATTGAAATATTATCAGAGAATTCACGTATAATCTATACAGGTCATCTTAGGCATATTACAAAGCCACTGTATTGTCAGAGAATATAAGGTACCATGTAAGTACAACTCAGTTGAAGAAAATGACAGCATTCGGGGTCTTGCTCGTCCGCTGGCGCTGCGAAGATGAGCTTCCCCAGAAGGTGTAGAGCTGCTGCTGTCACTGAGACATATTGCCGCGAAAGCGACGATACGTATGTGGTCACCTAGCTCTTCTTGAATAAATGTCGCGACCACCGCCTGCTGGTAGCGGAGCTGTTTACCCTTGTGCAGGCTCGGCGATGAGCCGCTGCGCGGTCTTTTTGTCGACTCGTTATTCCCTAGTTCACTAGCTTGCGAATAACACTGCAAAGCAATGCTGTCCAGTCGCAAGGTTGGTTAAATTTCCTCTCTCTGCAGCATCGTCCTAGGAAGGGGACACGCCGTGCGCGCACATTACGACGATAAATTATGTAAGTCGTCAAGAAAAATGACGAAAGCGAAGCTGTATTGAGCCACCCACGTAGGGGCACTGCTCAAAACGAAAAAAAAAAAGAAAACTCATGCGCTGTACTCCATATTCCCCACGCGATCGGGTACAACGTCACTATGCATACGACACAAGAAGTCAGGACACTTGGCTCCTGCCATTATGTCGAACCAACTATGGAAATCAGTCGGTATCATTCCAACTAGCTACACTCTTAAATAAATACTCTAAATATGGCATATCTGCTGAGACGGCTTCAACACGCACCTTTCGCTCATTTTTATCGGGTGATGACAAAACTTTGTTGAGATGATCAGTTGCATATGCTTATCTGTTCGGCGCATGGAGTTTTCTTTGCTTTCATTATTTTTCTTTTCTTTCTTTTGTTCTTGTTGTGCTTTCATTGCCTCCATAGTACTCTATTGGCTTAAATTATACACTTATGTTGTATAGATTACAGTATTTTCAATTGCGATGTACCGCTCTTTCCTTTTACCCCCCTTTATTCTTCTGAGTCGCATCAATTGAGTCTCACTACGTATAATGTGTCATAAAGTATCAAATATTTCGATGTTTAACCTGGTTTTCACTAAATGTTGCCACTACCTGTCTTAATGCATTGAATTCAAATGTTTTTATTTCCAGCACATTTTTTTCTTTTGCTTGACTAATCTTGCTGCTGGACTTTGTAGGGGGCCGGAGCCTTGTCAAGCCGCAGTACTGCGGCTTTTTTTCCGTTACCCCCATATTTCTCAAGGAGAAATAAAAGATGATTGATTGATTGATTGATTGATTGATTGAAAAGCCTCAGCGCCCCACAGAAACAGGAATAAGAGGGGAAGAAGGGTCGGGCTGGACAGGGGAAGGCCTTGCACAGGAAAAAGCGGCATACTTTGTGCTTGGTTCGCTTGCTCGATGACCTTAGCCCGCGAACGTTTCACCCGCAGCAAAACCACGCATGTTTCCGAGTAAGCAGACTCGCCATATTCTTCTGTTACCGAGAGAGCTAATTGTCAACACATTGCAGAAGCGTCTGCCAGCCGCGGCGCTGTGCTGCAAAGACTGCAAGCTCCCCTTTCCCGGCTCTTATCGCAGCACCCTTTGCCGATAAATGACAGGTGCCCCTCGTTTGCCACCACCGTTTCCTGCAGACAAACTACAACTTTCCCCGCCATAGAGTGACAAGTCAAATTACTTTGCGAGTTGAAAGAGCCGCGTTCTTCGTTTTTATGCCCGCTGCAGAGACGCGAATGCCCATAGCAGCACCTTCCCAGTAGGGGACCTTTGTTCGTATATGTGATGGGCCGGCATAGATAGGCAGTGGGGCACCGGCTGGAAAAATTTCGGGGGGGGCTTCAGCCCGGTCAGCCCATGCCTGCCTACGCCACTGATATATATATATATATATATATATATATATATATATATATATATATATATATATATATATATATATATATATATATATATATATATATGTGTGTGTGTGTGTGTGGTATTTTCGGTTTGAAGTTCGATGGGTCTGGTGCGACGTAGGGTTGAACAGAGGGACACACGTTCGAAATTCTTGTTTTATTACCGTTTCGGCCAAAAGCAGCCATGTTAAACATTGCAAGTCAAGGATCCCCTACATTCATGCAGTGCATTGTAAACGTATTTGCTCAAACCGTGCGGACTTCACAGCAAGTCGTGAAAAACTGCGTGTCGCCCTTTTAAGACAACAGTATCCCTCTCAAATGATAAATGACGCAGTCGTACGCGCTGACCAACTTGACCGTAGCGCACTTCTTACCACAGACAGACGACCTCCTAGCCTAAATTATGCTAACCTTGTACTGACGCACAGCGCATCGGCGACTAATGTAGCAAAAATTCTTAAGAAGCACTACAACATGTTAACGCACAGCAAACACCATAAGGAGGTTATCCCGGAGCCACCCCGCGTAGTGTATAGACGTTGCAAGAATTTGCGAGATGTCTTGACGTCTTCCATTCGGGCTACCGGTTGCCAACCGTGCCACAAACCTAGATGTAAAGTATGTGTTCAAATGACGACAACCACTATGGTTAGAAGCACAGCTAATGGCTTTAGCTTAAAAATTCTTGGCGATTTTACGTGTGACACAGAGAATGATATTTATTTACTTGAATGCTCTGGTCAAGTTGCAGTATATCGGTCAAACCGAAACTGCATTTCGGTATCGGTTTAACAACCACAAAGCGCATGTACGCTCGCTCCCTCATTTGCCGATATCTAGGCACGTCGCCGCCACGGGGCACAAGTTTGAATCATTTAGTGCCACAGTTTCAGAATCCGGATTCGCACCACATCATGATCGCGAAATACGGGAGTCATTCATGATCCACAAGTTCAGTATGGTTTCTCGTGGTATAAATGAAAGCGCGGGAAAACTGACCAGCGTGCCTCCGTAGTTCTATGCGTTCATTTACGACGACAATAATAATTTCTGGTTGGTTTAGGCGTATGCTTCATTCATATCATCCTCGCTACTCGCTCCTGTTTGAGACTACATTTCCTGCGTCGTGCACTTTGCGCAGTGCGACTGAATGTGATACAATCTCTGCATTCATGTATTTAAGTACATAACTGGCCAGTGACGCGCTCTGTTGTCAAACGCGATAGTCTATGCATATTTTCATATATGTTTTATCTGTATTTTTAATTTCTCTATCTGGATTTATTATTTCAATGTATGTCGCACCTTCTTTCAAAAGAGTTATGGTAACCATGTGCAGGCTTCAGAATGTGCTGAGGTGCATGACAAGGTGATATTCTGTGGCAATATGTGTTAGCTACGCGCAGTACATCTGCTTGACAACGTTAGGCTATGTACCTTTAAATAGTGTGTGCATCTCTGTACTGTCTTCATTCTGACGAAGGCCGGCCCACCGGCCGAAACGTTAATAAAACAAGAATTTCTAATGTGTGTCCCTCTTTTCTATATATATATATATATATATATATATATATATATATATATATATATATATATATATATATATATATATATATATATATATATATATATATATATATATATATGCCACGTTGCTGCAGAAAGAGCTGCTCGTCAAGACTGATAAAAAGTTCTATTAAGATATGTCTCAAAGCATTAGAAAATCTTCCACTGAGATACCCACTGTGCTCTGAAAGGGAATAATTCCATTATATTCAATGCACTTCCTGACAGCGACAAACACCTCTATGCGGAATAGAATAAAGTAGGTTGTTTATGTCTACGGAAAAAGCTGAGCCCACGTCTTTGTTGTCCTTCAAGAAGTCAACAATTCGTTAGAGCCTCTAGTCAAAAAGCGGGTCGGGTACAACAACACTGTTCAAACACTTTAGAATGAAGCGGCTAACGAAAACTTACCATGTTCCACGTTCGCTAACAGTCGTCCTGAACAGAATGCCGGGCTTGTGTGTCTTCTAGGTGAAGAAAACACTAAGGGATGAGCCCGACGTGCTACTAATGCTTTTGACAAGTTTGTCCAAATTAAAAGACTTGCACATTCTAGTGACTTTGCTCTTAACCCTGGTGTCACAGTTTTTGAAGGGTTTAAAGTTCTTGTTCAAGGCCTCGGGGGCTTTAACACCAAAAATACCTTTCGGTGGAACTACAAATCCCCCTTCCTTGTCAGATTCTAAAATAACAAGTTATTTCTTTTTGCAAAACGTCAAAGTCCTATGATAGTGGAAACAGTTCGATTGGAAGACGGCTTTGATGCACTCTTAGACAGTGAACACCTTCCAGCAGACACCTGTCGTGGTCTTCCTTGGAGCCTTCTTCGCCACTCGTCTGTTCAGGGCAGCCAGCTCATGCGCAGGAACTTGAGGCTCAACGCTGTATTTCGGTCCTTTCACAAGCAGGTCGGTGATATCTTCTGGGATGCTTACGTTTCCAAGCACAGTCGGTTTACTTCCTAGACCCTTTGCAGTCTTCATGCCATGCGAAGCTCCAAGGAAATGACCGACCCTGTGGCTCCAGTGGCACTCCGTCATCAGATGCGAAGCACGTCTAGAAAACTTCAATCTTCTCTCGGCATACCATTCCGAGTCCCCAGCGAAGAAAACTAGGCGAAGCCAATCATTGAAAAAATCTAACTTGCCTCCACATCTCTGCACGAAGAATTTTACATAGGCGCATGACGTGGCCCCCAAGACGGAACCACACACCCGAACAACGCACTCAATTCCAGGGGGATCATGCCTCGTTTCACACAGAAGCCGATAAATCATGCACGGCAAGTAGTACCCACGACGAGACTGATGAGCGAATCTTCTTTAAAGAACACCGATGAGGACGACACACAGATAGAAGGGCCTACTGGGCGAGATATATGCTTCAGAAAAACCTCAAATTAGCCTCGCTGGTTACTGCTATACATGTTTACCGTTACAATAAAAAACACGGACGTAGAAAAAAGGGACGACAAGGGCGGTAGCTTTAATCTGGATTAATGCTCTGAGCACGTGGCTATATACACAAAAAACTGCACAGAACACACGAACAATACACTCATCCGCCTAGCGGGGAAAATACTTGTCAAAAAGCATATCTCGGATTGAAACAGTCTAATCGAAGCATCGCTGATGCAATCAATACCTTTCTTCATTATATCGTACGCCTCCATCAGTCCATCAGTTCATCAGGGTCAGTAGGTTTTAAAACTTTTAAATGTTTTTTTATATATGGACGACCTCTTAAATGTTTTTAATGGACAGAGTTCTTTAGAAGTTGTGATTGGATTTTAGCCATTTTTAAACAGCTTGAAAAAGGTCTTACCTTTACCCACGAACTTCCGTTAGAGATTACCATACGTTTTCTGGGCCTAAACGTTTCCTTTGAGAAGGGCCATGCGTGTTCGCAGTATTTTCTACGGGCTCAGAAGGGTTTAGCGCCTTATGATTCTTCCCCTTCAAAGATGGTAACACCTGGGGTCGCCATGCTCTGTTTGGAATCAGCTCTCCAGAAGTCGTGTACACACAGGATGCAGGTCGCTTTTGACAATCAGATTTGACAATCAGATTAAGACGGCAGGTTTTCCTGGCTCAATCATTACGCCAGTGGTGGAAACCCTCCTGCAGAAGATGAAAGGTACAAGGAGCAAATCAAGGGTGAGGACTACCGTAAGACCTGAAGTGGTACCTCTCCACAAGGTCACTAATAACCCAAGGAAGGTAGCAGGCAGGTATGGTGTCCCCCTTGTCTTCTCGGCGCCTTTCAAGTTGTCGCGGCTCTGCCCTCGCACCTCCACAGAACATAAACGGAAGCGAGGCTGTGGCAAAAAAACATGACCAGACAGGAGTAGTATATGAAATCCCCCTGACGTGTGGCAAGTCATACATAGGGCATACGGGCGGTGCCTCAAGGTTCAAGCAAGGGAATATGAACAAAAATTAAAGACTATCTGGCACACTTGCCTGCGCACTGTAAAACCTGCTCCTGCGTAGCGCGCTTTCGGGATATGTATTAAGATTCCAGGGAGAGGCCAGGATCAGACTGCACGTGAACTGATGGAGGCGTACCATATAAAGAAGAAAGGTATTGATTGCATCAGCGATACTCCGATTAGACTGTTTCAATCCAAGATATGTTTTTTTACAAGTGGTTGCCCCGCTAGGCGGATGAATGTAATGTTCCTGTGTTCTGCGCAGATTTCTTTTTTTAATATATAGCTACGTGCTCGGAGAATTAGAGCAATTGAAAGCTACTGCCCGTGTCGTCTCGTCTTTCTACGTCCGTGTTTTATTGTAGCGGTAAACATGTATATCAGTAACCAGCTAGGCCATTTTGAACTTCTTCTGAAGTGTCGGATGGGATGTTTCAAGGAAAAAGTATGTAAACGGTAGACGTGTGGTTGGGAAGTTAGGTATCAGTCTAAGAGTCTAGGTGTCTGCGTAGAGATTGGGTGGTGGTATGACAACCGCCGATTCGCGTATTATCTTAACAAGCTTTAGTAAGTATGCACGCGTTTGTTTTGCTAGGAGATATCTTGGGACGTATGCGTGTGATAATGTCGGATCTGTACACCTTCGTAAGTGTTGAGTGACGTACTGCGTTCATGAGCAATCGTTGAAGTAGTGTAGATCGGTTGTGCAGATTTTCGTACATACGCAGCGGTCAGACATGGTGATATTAAATCGCTTGAAGTAATACTGGAAATGGCCGCGACCAGTCAGTAGATGTGTTAACTTCCGATTAGGGGGAAACTATTTTGGAATTTTCTAGACGCTATTTATCTAGTGAAATAATGATGCGTCGGCCCTTCTGTTTGTCAATATACGTGCCAATGAGAGATCATAATTTTGTATAATTCGCACCCAATGGCGCGTTTTGAATATTTAGCCGTCCTCTCAGACCCAGAACGCATTGCTGAAATTGCTAGTGTGTCTGCCAGTTCGTTTCCTAATATGTCTTTATGACCTGGCATGTGAAATAATGGGAAAAGGATGCCAGTGTGTGTGTGTGTGTGTGTGTGTGTGTGTGTGTGTGTGTGTGTGTGTGTGTGTGTGTGTGTGTGTGTGTGTGTGTGTGCGCGCGCGCATGCACGCACGCAAGCAAAAGTCCGCGCACACGTCTCTTTCGGATTCCGCTCTCCACGCGTAGACGACTCCGGCGCGTACGTGCGCGCCCAACAGTGCATCGCCTCCAGCTGTGGTTCGGTGGCGCGCATGTGGAGCCCCACTATGCCGCCGTCGCTGTCCGGAGACGGCCGGGCGCTGCACTTCAGCTACAAGCTGTTCGGCGACAACCGAGTCTACCTGAGGCTCCTGATGAGGCCCGCTAGGCTGACCCCGCACTTGTGGGAGGCCTGGGCTACCTGGAGAAACCCGTTCCCGACCAACTGGACGGCTGCTGTGGTCGCCATTCCGCACTCCAATGGAAGTCCTTTCAGGGTCAGAATTAAAGCATTATCAGCAGCGCTCCCACCTTCCCCCCCTCCTTGTTCCTTTATGCTGGCTGCAATCTCACGCGATCCTTTATGATGCGATCGTTTATGATCATTTATCAATTAAAGGCATTCGCGCCGCCGTGGCAGCATGATGTGAACTGAAGGCGATGGCAGAATTGTTATAGCACTGCGCCGAATAACCTTACGGTACTAAATTTACCTCATTAGTGGTGCATATGCCAGACTAAGTGACCCCTCACGTATGCTCTAAGTTCGGAAGCGAAATCCTTCATCCGATCCCCCTAGCCGCCCCCGACACGCACGCACGAGCGGCACGTAATACCCACGTATCATAACGATCGTAACGCGTTGCAGAAGTAGTGGGTTTGGGAACACAGTTAAAGGGCCCCTAAACCACCACCACCACCTTAATACATTTTATAGATTTCAAGTAAACACGCACTTTTAAACCAGAACGCCGTCACGATCGACGATGCCAAGTGCGACAGCGCTACGCGCTGCGGCCATCCCACATAACCTAAATATCCAATGAATGGGTGGATGTTATGAGCGTTCCCCTTATAACTAGGCGGTGGCTTGCGGGCCATCATCATCATCATCAGCCTGTCTACACCCACTCCAGGGCAAAATCCTCTCCCATAGATCTCCAATTATCCCTGTCATGTGCTAACTGAACCCAATTAATTTATTTATTTAAAATTCCTTGCAGGCTCATTGAAGGGCATTGAGTAAGGGGGGCATGCGTATTTACAAAACAGTAAAATACACACAAACTAAACAAATAACAAAAAAGAAGGGGGAGAAAACAAACGAAAAGAACAAGACAAATATTACAGTCAACTGCAACAACCTTATATAATGCTAAATAAGGCGCAACGAAATCAGGTTATCGCGGAAAGTTTCACGGTTAGTAATGGATACAATGTGGTCAGGAAGACCGTTCCAATGTGCAATGGCTCTAGGTAGTGGTGATGAGTTAAATGCCTGTGTGTGACCACGAATGCGCATGAAACTACGTGCGTTGTGAATGCGTCGAGATGTGCGCAGTGGCGTATGAAGCGGCAAACAGTGCAATCTGTTACTATAAATGTACCTGTGAAATAAACATAATAGAGCAATGGTGCGGCGTTCTTCTCCGCAAGCTTCCTACAAGTTTCATCCCCGCAAGCTTCCTGATCTCACCTGCCCGCCTAACTTTCTGCCTCCCGCTGTCACGCTTGCCTTCTCTAGGAATCCACTCTGTTACCCTTAATGACCCACGGTTGTCTTGTCTTCGCATTACATGGCCCGCCCACGCCCATTTCTTCTTCTTAATTTCTATTAATATGTCCCTAACACGCGTTTGTTCCCTAACTCACTCCGCTCTATTCTTGCCCCTTAAGGTTACACATACCATTTTCCGTCCCACAGCTCGCTGCGCCGTCCTCAATTTAAGCGGTACCCTCTTAGTTAGCCTCGAAGTTTCTGCCCCGTTGGTGAGTACCGGTAAGATGCAGCTGTTATACACTTTCCTCTTGAGAGAAAATGGTAAGCTGCCATTCATTATCTGACAATGCGGACCATCAAGCTCTACCTTTATACTTTCCTCTACAAACTGTTGCTTTCCCGGATCAAACATATTAGCCCAAGAATTATTTCTGCGCCACCTATTTTAGTTATTGCCGTTCCGCTGTGAAGATAACAATGTTATTCGAACTAGAGTTTCTATGTGCTCCATACACTTCCGCCACCAATACTCTAAGCGCCTTTTATTTACCTCTATCGCCGAAATGTTCAGCTTTCCCGTGCTATCCCTGAAACTCATGGCCTCCTGCAGGGTAGTGTGCACACCTTCGCCTTGGGTGGATATCTGTACATTCAATCAAAACGTGCTCTGTCGTTTCCCTGTGTTTTGCACAGTACGTACGTGTATCCCCTTCTTTACGCTCTGTAACTTCGTCTTCTCAGGCATCCTGACCTTGTTTTAAACAGTGAAGCGCTTCCCTCTGAAATATAAAATTTTTCTCTCTTGATTTCGTCTTTGCCTTTTCTGTAGTTGCTCAGTGCCGATTTCTACTCCACTGCTGCTAACAAATCCGACTTCTCCGTCTCTCTGACCTTGTTCTTAACGCTCTTTGTTGCCCCATCCGTTTCATTACTGGCTGTATATTTACAGATAAACCTCCTAGTTCTCTTTCTCCATTGTGAGTCAATGTTCTTCCTATAAAAATATCTTAATACTTTCGCTGGCCACCTACTTTCTTGAATATTCCATAATCTCTGTTCGTACCTAATTTTACTCTGAGCTTCCTTTTCAAGTAATAGCGCAAAGCAAACACAGACGAAGAAGAGAACGAGACGGCACACAGCGCTTCTCTTCTTCGTTTGTGTTCGCTGTGTGCTATTACTTGAAAAGTTATGCTTTACCAACTAGCTCCCTCAAAGTCAGACCATCCCATATCCCCCTTAACAGCCTCATTTGTGGCCTTCCCATGGCCGCCCAATGCTCTGTCAATATCTGCATATTTAATTTAATTGCCTTTGTCGCCAACCTGTATACTACTGACGTAATGGTCAGAAATCTATATGAGCGAATGTTATCTGTCTCTCCCTCGCCTTTAAATATGAAGTTCATTCTACTTTAACGCCAACTGTCCGGTATTCGCCTCTCCTGTAAGCTTTTTTTTTTTTTCGATTGCTTTCAGGAGGGCTTCTTTTCTGTTTCTTCCGAGCTCACTTATTAGAATAATGCTAACTCGATCTAACCCTATGGCTGTGCGTTTGGGAATCTTTTCCAGCCGTCTTCCAATTGAAATTTTCCAGAACTAATTCTTCTTCCACTGGGTTTTCTTTGTTCTGTTACACGTCGTCTCGTGATTCTTCTTAAAGGAATCGGCTGTTACGTTTCGAATGTAAGTCAGTGAGTCGTACCCCTCGAATTTATTTCCTTCTTCATCCACAATATGCCGTTGCATGCAGCTACAGTCTTATTACCAAGCGATTTTAGACTAGGAGAGAAGCTCAGGGGAAGATGGATGCTTGAATCAATGAACAAATCGCAAAATACGATTTAGAACAGGGAACGTCGCAGGAGTCAACGTTTCGACAAGCGGACTTGTCTTCGTCAGGACGGCAACTGTACATTCAATGAAAACGTGCTCTGTCGTTTCCCTGTGCTTTCCACAGTACGTACGTGTTGCCGCCCTGACGAAGACAAGTCCGCTTGGTCGAAACGTTGGCTCCTGCGACATTCCCTGTTCTAAATCGTATTTTGCGATTTGTTCATCAATTCCAGCGATTTTAGGCGGTTCCAAAAAACCTTGATGCGGCCTTCTTTTTTGGCGAATGTCTGACATCCACCGTTCACTTTTACCTTTAATCTTGGCTTCAAGCAAACTCTGTACCAGGCCTTTTTTTCTCTAAATATAATATGTCTCCCATTTTCTCTGGACTTCGTCTTGCGGACTGTGCTCCCTTTTTGCCTATGTCATAGATTGTTGTGACTATATTCGTCACTTGTTTTTCAATTAGAACAGAGTTGCCCGACTTTAATTCGGTGCTCTCTTTACGGTCTATATGTCCCATTCGCAAAGTTATGCGCTTTGGTCACTTCCCAAGCTGCTACTCCCTTCCTCGTCTATGTCCATTACTCTCAACTTGTCGTGAATTCCTTCTGTCAGGAGGCAGTCAGTAATCAATTGTTGACTGTCTGCCTCCGACCTCCCACGTCACCTTCCCATCATATTTAGGACTCGTGTTAACTATATCGAGACTAGGTTGTTCATAGAGATCTGCATCAACCTCCCGTTATTGTCTGTATGTATACCTGTACAGATCATGCACGTGAGCATTCATATCTCCTAACAAGATTATTCCGTCCCTGTTGTCAAATGTCTGAATATACTTGCTTATGCAATTCACTATCTCCTGATTTTTTTTGCAGTTATTTCCGGTCCACATGTAAACTGTACCGAACAAGTTTTTCTTCACCCTTAATGTACCAGATACCCAGTGGTGTTTTTCACATGTCGAAGTCACCCTACACCATTTTGCTTTCTTATTTTGTCCTGTCCCGTGCGTCTCACACCTCTTTTCCGGTACCTCCTGCTCGCCGTGACATCACTAGTGTGCATTTGGTGACGTCACCAATTGCAGGCGCTCGCGATTGCTCAGACTAGAAACTACGACCGCCGGTAAGGTCTACAAACAATCACGCCCGCAATTTCTCTTCCTCGTCCCGTTGCTCGCATGTGTCTTTTCGCGAATTCCATTAGGAGAACAGGAGCAAGTAGGTTCAACAAGGCCTGTCACAATACGCATCTATGTATTGGTAAGTCATTAGCGGCAAGCTTCGCACGACGACGGGGCGGCACAGCCGCAACAAAGGTCATTGGCGACGACGTGACACGTTATTGCAGAACTTAACGAGGAGAACCGGGCAGGGTGGACGGCGCGTAGCGAAGAACATCAAGCAGGTGAACTCCGTTATCACTGCACCGTTTCGGAAAATTCTCGCGGCAACGTGTTCCTTGCAGACACGTGCACAACTGCAAGACCTCAACTAAATTTCTACCTTTGGGTGGTTTATGGGCCTTTTCAACTCTCTCCCGACTTGATTCGAGGCTGGAAACGGAGTGCGACGTCTTAGAGTTGCTATGACCGCAGGCGTCCCTTATGGTTCAGGCAAAGGTGCTATCGCCCCCCCCCCCTTCCCACCCCATGACTTCTACCTCTGAATATGCAAATGTAGGGGGTTGGGCTTAAGCATACGGGCGTCCACGTAGGGCCCCTTGCATGCGGGCCCTACACAACTTGAATTTCCGGACATGTGGTAAACGGTATTGGGATCCTTGTGGAGTCGCAGGAGTCGGGCCGTCGGTCCTAGGATCCACCGCTACAAGGCCGACGTTTGACCCATCCCGGACTCCAAGGGAAGGTTGCCGGAGTGCGAAGTTGACACGGAGACGATGACGAGTGTGAAGAGGAAGATAGAGATGATTTATTTTACATGATGATCTTCTGCGCTCGGAGCTTTTTTGCGCTCTTATTATATACAACCTATGTACAATAATGTCCAATGACGACGTCGTCTCCGCCCTCGAAGAGAGGAGGTCACGCCCCGCCTTCGCTGCTTCTCGGTGGCAAGGTATGACGTGACCCGGGTGGCAGCCGATGCTGAAATCCGGAGAATGTACGGTTCGGCGAAGAGGCTTGCTGAAGAACAACAGCAACACAAATAAAAGCACTCTTCCCGGCCCCTTCCTTTTGACGAATGCTGCCGTTTCTCACACTGGGGAAGCCATAGGCCACCCGCTGGCAGCAGTGCTCACAGTCGGCCGGTGCGCTGATGCACCCCTCTCGCTGCGTCGGTGCGGCCGCGAAGTTCTTGCCACAAAGGCGACACGAACGCGCACACACGCACCGCACGACACACCGACGGTCCAGGCGGATTCCGGGAGCTTCCCGCGGGCTGGTGAACAAGGCCGTCGCTGCCGCGTCAAACAATGCACTCGTCTCCTCGAGACGGCAGCCCAGGGATGTAGATCCGTGAGAACGCAAGCATACGCGCTCCCCACGGTCATTTTCCCCGAAAGGTAGATCCAACGGCCGCCACCAGCAGCCTCCCTCCACCACATCCATGGGGGGGCCCACGCCGATCTTAACAGTCCCTCCGGCGCCAGGAAACTCTCGAATGGCCAGGAACGCAATTGCTGTCCATGAGAGAGATCTAGGGTTTGATGAAAATTGTGGACATGCGGCTCGAACATCCCAAAGGGCGAACCGCAGCCAGAACAATCCAGGCGCCACAACACTACACCACGCACAAGCATTCAGAATCTGCTTCGGATCTACCAGGCTTATCAAAACCTCATTAAAACACCCCCAAAAATTTTGGACTCCTTTTAAGCAAGTGACCATCTTCCCTCGCAAAGTTTTGCTCAAGACAAACCGGGGGCAGCTATGGAAGAGTTCCCACTCCAGAACTACCCAAGAATTGGTTCTACAAAATTTGTCAGGCAAATGTTTAACAATGATGGCACCCACTTAAAATTCAAACTCGCCTATTGAGTCCGCCAGCACCTCCACTGACGTTTCATTTCCCATACCGAGCGGTAAAGCATTCTTGGAGGATCGGAATCCATCGGAGCAAGCTTCCATTCTTTTGAGGCCTTTCGCCTAACCCGATAAGCGGACAGCGATCAATCTCGAGAGCAAGATTCGCTTCGTGCACGCAACTGGCAATTCTCTGTGCCACCCATACAAAGCATACGTTACTTTTCAAACGCACTACAGATATCCTCTCACTGTCAGCTAATTTACCACATTCAAAAGAAATGGAATGTCCTCCGTCCTCTCCTTATTTAACTTGAAAACACGTCCGACCCTCTGTCACTCGCCTCGCACTGAGGTACAACGTAACCTTCAAATAAACACTCAGGATAAGAATTTCAACCTAAACAAAACTCACTTACAAAACTCACTTCTAAACTAAGTTCACAAAAACTCACTCACGGTGATAAGCCATTCCTAGTCTGTGGTGCCGAAGCTCACTCTCCAAAAATAGACATTAAGTGTTCAACGAACAACTTACTAAAGAAATAACCTTTAAGTCATAACTCGCATTTTACGTAGCTCGAAAACAGACACTACCTACAGTGTCATGAACATTCCCTCAAAGTAATGTACACTAGTCAAAACTGCAACGAGCTTTACGCAAATTAAAATCGCTCCAAGTACAGCCTACTAACAACATCGCCTAGTTTACCGCTTCCTGACTCAACAACGCTATTCCTCCATTGAGCGCTTCAACATAAAGCGGTTCTCAATCATAGTGCCTCAAACTGACCGTACACTTCTTTCTTAGCTGACACGTTGTCCTTTTGACCAACTTCACGTAACTGCGCGTACTAACCGCTACAGCAGCCAATGCTTACTCGAACTAATCTAGAAGGCCGCACACATGAAAATAACAAGAAAAAAATATGGGCATTGCTCAAGCGCTGTAAACTAAGTATCAAAAAAGTACACGACAAGACTGCACCACTGAAGCCAAACTTCCCACAAATTTTGATTTGGCTTTATTCTTGAACGAGCTCTTAAATGCGCCTTTATTTATGCAGAGTGTAATACACAGTACACCATTTCCTGTCAAACATGCAAGCTACTAAATTCACAAACGTTGCTTTCGCACTATGAAGCTTTCCTCGGAAATTAACCTCAATAAGTGGGTTTACTACAGCCTGATCTGAATTCAGTACTACTACACTTGTTCTCTTTTAACTCGCCTGTCTCACAGAACCCATAATGTATTAACTCAAATCTTTTCTTAAAAAGAACTACACTCTTGCATGCGCTTGTGAAATGACCACAACGGACCGCTCCCCGTTCCCCGTACCCGAATTCTTTTGATTCGAACCCTATGGGGTCTCGGTCCCGACGGCTTTCTCGCTCGCCATAGACGACAAAAAGCGCTAGCTGTTCCCTGTGTTCTGCTGTCATGCTTGATTCGGCTTCGCGGCCGCTTTCCTTCCGTCTTCTTCTGACGGACTGACCTGAAGCATAGATGGAATGTCGGTCTGTCTCGCTTTCTGCGCACTGTCGCGGGACGTTCAACTGCAGTGTTATTCCTGAGACCAATTAGACACGGCTGGCATCGCAAACAAAATCTAGCCAGTGCTTTTGGCCGCGCAGGGTGCCTGTTACTGACCAAACCACCTCGACCCGCTATTCTCTTCCAGAACATCACCTTTCCCCTTCGTCGGAGGGGCTGCATCCGTTTCCTGAGAACGTGCCTCTTTCTAGTTCGCCTTACGGAACGGGACAAAGAGCATTTCCCCCTGCCGCGAGTTGGGCTTGCCCTTTGTCTCGCGCGCTCCCTCGCTGGTTCCTTCAAGCGCTTCCGCGGTGCTGCTCGAGCACGCTTTTTTCTTTTTCGGCGGTGTTTACGGACACCCGCCGCGCTTGAACTTTCCACTGAACTTAGCTTCGGGTATTCAAACTCTTCGGATGCCCCTACGATTGCCTCGTCCTTTTCCATCGAAGAATCGATCGCTTCACAATTCGCGGAAAGGACATCTCCTTCTTCAAGGACATCTGTAGCACTGTTCAAGGCCACATTTACACCTGGCTCGCACTCTGCTATTTCTCCTGAATTAGTTTCAGGCAGTTCTTTGTACTGCCGCTCGCTGCTACAAGTAGTGTCGCATGCATTGCCCTCCAAGGTCTGAGAATTCGTGGAAGCCTCTACACTTTCGTCACTCATTTTCTGGACACCTCCTTCACTACACTGAGACTCCACTTTACTACAGCTTCTGGCCACTTGGCCCCATTCCTCACAGTTGTAACAATCAACTTTCTTCTGCGGTTGAAATGAACCCTCGAATCTATCGGTATCAGAGTATTTTGCCACCTCCAGCACAATACCCTCACTTTTGTCACTTAGTGACACCTCGCTTTTACCGACTTTTTCCATTTCTTCCGCCCCTAGACCACAATCATTAGTAGCTGCCTCGCTATGATAAGAGCACTCCGTTTTACAGCTCCTGGAAGCTGTCTCGCTCTCATCATAGTCGTTCTCTCGCTTAGAGTTACTGGCTACTTGGGCCCGCTTTTCACAGTTGCAATGAATCACTGCTTCCTGTGCTTGAAACGTGCACGCGACGTCAGCGGACGCCTCACAATCTTCCGCCATCTCAAGCACGTCTTTCTTTGTCTCATTCTCAACGGAGACACCAGTACGCCTGAACAAGGCTTCCCGCACTTTACTTTCCTTACGCTTTACGCTTGCTCTTTCAGGAGTTCCGCTAATTCCTCCTTGAAGCGTTAACCGATCCCTCTCAATTTTGAGCTCCAACAATTTCATTCCCCTTTCTTTCTTTTCTTTTTCGTACCGTTTCTTTGCTTCCTCCTCTTTCAGATTTTCCTGAACAAGACCCCAAGCGAATTCAATATCTTCCTCACTGCTACCGCTTTCCTCTATTAATTTCAGTAGCTCACATTTTGTCATCGACTCTTCCCACTCGAGTGCCAACTCGTCGCACAACTCCAACAACTCTGCCTCTCGCAACCTACTTAGGTCCATGGCCACTGCTTAAAACGAAGGTTTTCTTGCGAACAGATGCTTAAAACCTCGCACTATGCATCTGAACGCACACCCACACGCCCAGGAATTCAAATTGTTAACCCAGAATTTGAAGCCTGGTAAACCTCAAAGCAAAAACCAAACGCTCACCCGCAAATGCAGTGCCATGTCACCAGGTTCATCCCACCGCTGCCACCAAATATTGGGATCCTTGTGGAGTCGCAGGAGTCGGGCCGTCGGTCCTAGGATCCACCGCTACAAGGCCGACGTTTGACCCATCCCGGACTCCAAGGGAAGGTTGCCGGAGTGCGAAGTTGACACGGAGACGATGACGAGTGTGAAGAGGAAGATAGAGATGATTTATTTTACATGATGATCTTCTGCGCTCGGAGCTTTTTTGCGCTCTTATTATATACAACCTATGTACAATAATGTCCAATGACGACGTCGTCTCCGCCCTCGAAGAGAGGAGGTCACGCCCCGCCTTCGCTGCTTCTCGGTGGCAAGGTATGACGTGACCCGGGTGGCAGCCGATGCTGAAATCCGGAGAATGTACGGTTCGGCGAAGAGGCTTGCTGAAGAACAACAGCAACACAAATAAAAGCACTCTTCCCGGCCCCTTCCTTTTGACGAATGCTGCCGTTTCTCACACTGGGGAAGCCATAGGCCACCCGCTGGCAGCAGTGCTCACAGTCGGCCGGTGCGCTGATGCACCCCTCTCGCTGCGTCGGTGCGGCCGCGAAGTTCTTGCCACAAAGGCGACACGAACGCGCACACACGCACCGCACGACACACCGACGGTCCAGGCGGATTCCGGGAGCTTCCCGCGGGCTGGTGAACAAGGCCGTCGCTGCCGCGTCAAACAATGCACTCGTCTCCTCGAGACGGCAGCCCAGGGATGTAGATCCGTGAGAACGCAAGCATACGCGCTCCCCACGGTCATTTTCCCCGAAAGGTAGATCCAACGGCCGCCACCAGCAGCCTCCCTCCACCACATCCATGGGGGGGCCCACGCCGATCTTAACAACGGCTAGCTGTAATCTGTCGTGCGTAAATGAACTTCGCAGTGTTCATCGCCATAATGATGGCTCATTTATTTGTATGCCTCCCGCGATGCACAGTTAGCTTGGCTCCCACAGTGCACGCCCCACCTCCCCCCCCTTCCCCGCCCCTCCCGTTTCTGGTAAGTGATGGGAGGGACCCGTTAGTCTTACTTTTAACGTGTTTGGGTGTCGTACAACGTGCGTGTATAGGATACGCCGAACCGCAATTTGTGCACGCAAACAGATAATACAGGGTGTTGACAAACTCCGACGTTCTTGTATTGTGCACCATACCACAGCCCCCCGTCAGGTGTACATGTAGAAGTGATGCCTACGCTGTGGCGCAGCCATACTTCTTACCGTCGGCGTTAGTATTGTGCTGTACTTTCTGTCTGCTATTTGTACTAGTTGGCAGAGGATAGTATGCGCAAAAAATAGAACAAGAAAAAGGCAGGGTCTGTACAGTGCCGTGCATCCGAGTCGCCGTATTCATTGCCGCATTAAAATAACAAGGAAATTGGCATTTCTAAAAGCCGACTGAAGCTTTTGCGTTGACAGGCTCAAGTTCGGATGTAGCATAGTCTAACACCTCATTTTGTTACTTAATCCACAATTAGCAGCACGTAATAAGGAGATTGAATCTGACATCAGCGTACATTTGAAACTGCGGCCACGTGAACCAGAAAAGGTAACATTCATTTCAATAATATGGCCCATGCGCCTCAGAACAAGCGTTAGTCCGTCAATCCAAAATGTAGGCCAACATGCTCAGCCACACATGCACTCCGTGTTTTTATTGTGATAGGAATTATGGAGACACTTTAAGCGAAAAGTTATCGACGGCGTCGTCATCGTCGTAACGGTCCCTGCAAGGTGCAAGAGCGATAAGAAGCTATCGCGTGCTGCATTCGGTACGCTGTGGAATTAAAAAAAAGCATACGAGAGAGAGACTATTTGGAAAGGACATTCGGTCCGAAGCGCACGGTGACTGTGTCTCGACTGAGGACACCTTAACCGAAACACTCACAGGGAAAGGGGAGTGAACGAAGGGAGGGGAAAAGAGCGGCCGCCTTCTAGAGACAGGAAATTACACCCCCCTCATCCACCGAACTCAGTGCCATGGTACGTCTCTTCTCATTCCCGGCTGAGTATCTCCCGTGCCGGAGGTCGGCGTTCACTAGGCCACCAATGAGGAAAGAAGCATGCTAGATAGCGCCCAGTCCTCGCGCCGTGAAGATAAGGGAAGCGACGCTTAGAGCGACTATAAGCAGGTAAACGTGACAGTGAAAATATAGTGAAATAGAGAGAGGGTTGGCAAGATAGCGTGCGCTTCCCCTTTAGTTGGCCCTATAAGGTGCAAGATTTTAGAGAAGAATACCTAGCGACATTAGTTGGCAGCACTGGCGAGGTCAAAGAAGGCGGCGCCCTATGCCATAGGCTCTTCGATCATCAAGGAGAGTACGCCTAAGCGCCGTACAAGTGGCAAAAAAAGAAAAAAAAGACGTCCCTGCCCTATCTTGCAAGTACTTTGTGGTAATTTGAGGGAGTGAGCGATTGGCCGACGCTGGTAGCTGTGAGTCTGTAACTGGATCCACCGCTATAATGCGCCTAATGTTGCTAGAGTTTCCTCAAAGCAGTGAAAAGCAATACAATGTGTTCGCTCGGTTGTGTTTGCTCTGTTGATCACCCGGCTGTGCGGGGCAGTATTCTGTGTCATCGAGTGAAATACGCTCGTGTTGCCAGCGCGCGCACACACCATGCTTGTTAATTTAATTACCGCATGAATATTTAGAGCAACATATAGGGTTGATAAAACTACAAATCATTTAATAGCTGTAAGATGCATTGCTATTGCTCTCAGTGTTTCGCCTTTCGGGTGAAACTGACCTTTTTCTTCATCTGCAGCTCGCATTCGAAACCATGGTGGCTTTTCAGCGAGTGTTCGTTGCCGTGAAGGGCATAACTTATACGGGTAAATATCAACAGAGTTTATTCCTAAGTTCAATAAAAATCAGCTACTTCACAAAAGTGCTCTGACATCGTATTGCATTCTAGGTGCTGGCGACTTGCCCACAACAACGCCACATGTCATGACAGGAGTACCCAGTCAATCAACATTGCCAAGAACGACCGTTTCGGAGTTTGAACCTCCAGTCTTCTCGACAGAACAGGAAACTATACTGACATTTCCATTTACATGGCCAGTGACGACTGTAACCAAACAAGAAACATGGCCTGTCATGACGCCGTCACATACATCTAGCATTCCGGTGACATACTTATCCACAACAAAACCAACAAAGTACACCAGCACTACTACCTTCAAAACGTCATCGCTGCCAGCTACGACGACTCGTGAAACTCTAACAACTAGAAAAAGCACAAAGCCTTCAACAATTTTATTCCCTACAGGCGATGGTAGAACAATTGAAATTACCAGCACCCGTCCTGCTGCGACATCCGCTGTGACGGTGACCGAAGAATCTACACCAACATCGACAGATATCGCTATCACTCGTCTTACTACCGCTGTGAGCGATATGCACAGCACTGCAGGCAGCCCACCGATGCCTCCAGCGTTTACAACCACTGAGCCATCCCCACTTGTCACCTTCCCCACCATAACTGCAAAGACGACCACTCGGACCCCGAGTAGCAGAGTTACGTCAGTACCTGAAGTAACAATAACTGCAAGGCCTTCAAGTGTTTTGACAACGCAAATCACAACCAAAGGAAATGACCACAGCACATTTTCCACAAAGGCGTCTACGGTTCTCATAACAACCGAGGTATCGACAGCCGTAAATACTCTCGGTACAACGATAACAGCGAGCGAGATACCGAGCACCACAGAAAGCACAGCTGCCACAACAGCATCGACTGTACTGACGACAACCGAAGAAACATCAACAACCACACCTACCCTCACTACGCTGACACCAGCAACAAGCGTGAAGCTGAGCACCACAGAAAGCACACCAGCCACAGCAGCGTCTACAGCGCCGACAACCGATGAAGCGTCAACAACCGTAACTACCTTCAGTACACTGATAACACCAACAGCAAGCGAGATGCCGAGCACTACAGCAAGCCCAACAGCCACAGTAACATTAACAGTGCTGACGACAAACGAAGGGGTGTCAACAACAGTAACAAGCCCCAGTACGATGAGAACAGCAACGGCGAGTGAGATGCCGAACACCACAGATAGTTCAACAGTCAGAACAGCTTCCGCAGTGCTAATGACAACCGAAAAAGCGTCAACAACTGTAAATACCTTCAGTACATCGACAACGGCAACAGCAAGCGAGGTGCCGAACACCACAGTAAGTCCAACAGCCACAACAGCATCACAAGTGCTGACGACAACCGAAGAGGCGTCAACAACCGTAGCCAACCCCAGTACGGTGAGAACAGCAACAGCGAGCGAGAAACTGAGCCCCTCAGAACGCACACCACAAACGGCAGCATCTACTGTGATGACGACAACCGAAGCGTCCACGACCACTCCCAGTACAATGACTACAGCAACAGCGCGTGAGAAGCCGAGCACGGCACAAAGCGCACCTGCCACAACAGCATCTATACTGCTTACGACAACCGAAGAAGTATTAACAACCGCACCAACCGTCAGTACATTGACAACATCAATAGCGAGCGAGACAGTGAGCACCACAGAAACCACACCAAGCACAACAGTACCTGCAGTGCTGACGACAACCGAAGAAGCGTCGACAACCATAATCCCCTTCAGTACATTCCAACAGCAAGCGCAACGCACAGCACCACTGAAAGCACACTTTCCAGAACACCAACTACAGTGCTGACGACCGCAAAGGCGCCCACAACCACGGCTGCCCAAAGTACAATGACAACAGCATCAGCGAGCGAGACAGTGAGCACCACAGAAACCGCACCAAGCACAACAGTACCTGCAGTGCTGACGACAACCGAAGAAGCGTCAACAACCATAATCCCCTTCAGCACATTCACAACAGCAAGCGCAACGCTGAGCACCACTGAAAGCACACTTTCAAGAACAGCAACTACAATGCTGACAACTGCAAAGGCGCCCAAAACCACGACTGCCCAAAGTACAATAACAACAGCATCAGCGAGCGAGCCGCCGAGCACCAAAAAAAGCACAGCAGCCACAACTGTATCTACAGCGCTGACAACAACCAAAGAAGCTTTAACAACCGCAACCATTCCCAGCAAGATCGCAACAGCATCAGCAAGCGTGACGCCGATCACCACAGAAAACGCACCGACGTCAACAGCATCTACAGTTCTGACAACTGAAGGAGCATCAACAACCGCGGCTACCCCCAGTACAATGACAACAGCATCAGTGAGCGAGCCGCCGATCACCACAGAAAGGACACCACCCAAAACAGCGTCTGCATGGCTCTCTACAACCGAACAAGCGTCTACAACCGTGACCACCACAAGTACAATAACAACAGCAAGCACCACGGTGAGCACTACACTAAGAACACGTGCCACAACAGCGTCTACCATGCCGACAACCAAACAATCGTCAACAATCCCAACGACCTCCAGTAAGATGACACATGCAGCAGCGAGCGAGACGCCGAGCACCAAAGAAAGTACAACAGAACCTACATTAAAGACGACGGTCGAAGAAGACTCTGCCGCGACTACCCTCAGTATAATTACAGCGGCAACAACGCGCGATATGCCGAGTACCACAGAAAGCACACGTGTCACATCACCTGCAGAGCTGACAATTACTGACGAAGCGTCAACAACCGTTTCCACCCAAAGTACAATGACAACAGCTGCAGCGAGCCATACGACGAGCATTAACGAAAGCCCACCTGCCACAACAGCATCTACAGTACTGACAATCACTGAAGAAGCGTCAACAACCGCTAATACCGTCAGTGCAATGACAATAGCAGTGAGCGAGACGCCGAGCGCTACAATGACAACAGCTACAGCGAGCGATGCGATTAGCACTACCGAAAGCCCACCTGCCACAACAGCATCTACAGTACTGACAGCCACTGAAGGAGCGTCAACAACCGCGAATACCGTCAGTGCAATGACAACAGCAGTGAGTGAGACGCCGAGCACCAAAGAAAGCCCACCTGCCACATCATCATTTATAGTACTGACGCCAACCGAAGAAGCGTCAGCAATCGCAACGACCGCTAACGCAATAACAACAGAAACACTGAACGATGCGTCAAGTACTACAGAAAGTATCACCGCATATTCCACGTTAGCACCGACATATTCCAGTACTCCAATTCTAACTATAGAGACAAGTGAAAGCCCTGACGCAACTATTTGGACAACAGCAGAACTTTCAACTAAGCGGACATCCATTTCTTCAGCTTTAACTACGACGACCGAATCAACAACCACAGAAACGGAAAATGCGAGCAGCCAATCTGGTAGCTCACCTAAGGTACTAGCAACCACCGAGGACATATCAACATCTAAAGTCGCCCTTGGGACACCGGTAGCTGAAACAACGAGCAAGACACAGAGCCCCACAATTAACATAATCACTTCTACAGGAACCACAGCTACCGAAACGCCTGTTCTTTTTACCGATTTAACTACAGAGGACGCTAACGAGGTTTCTAGTACGGCTTTCACAGTTACTTCAGAATTTCCAACGAAAGAGACTACAGTCACTTCGTCTGCTTCTGCTACAACCGCTACTCCGTTTAATGAGCCCACCAGCGGCGCGACAGTTACAGTAACATCCAGGGAGGCGTTAAGCACCACCGAATTCGCATCAATTCCACATAGTTTAAGTACACTATCAACTGCAGCAACGAGTGGTGTACCTTATACATTGACGAGCACGATCGCTCCCGCAGTGCATCACAATACTCAGGCACCCACATCATTACACTTTCATACAACTGTTGCAGTACCTAAGGCTACAGCCGCTACGATTACTCCCAATTCTTTCCCGGGCAGCAATATGTCATTCCCCACATTTACCAACTCGATGACGCATACCACAACCGAAAGTACACGGACCGCGAGCACCACATTGCCGTCTACGATTTACACATCTAAAGAACCCGCAACGGTTTTTGGCACTATGGCAAGTGCCACTACAGCCGAAGGCCGAAACACCCCAACTGTCGCAATGGTTGATACAACGCCTACGCCGTCATCATTTTCAAGTACGACGGGGGAAACTCGATATTCAACTACGGAGAAGGATAATGTGCTGACTAGTCCAGTGAAAGCGTCACAAACAAACGTACCCGTTACTTTTCCGAATATAGAACTACGGTCAAACTACTTTACGCCGTCAGCAACAAAATTTACAATTTTAGACATCAGAACTCCCTCGGGCGGTTCAGGGAAGACAACAGTAAATTTAATAGGCAGCACTGCAGGTCTGAGTGGAACACCTTTACCAAATTCTGAACCAAATGGGGTTGGTATGAGCAGTATTGCTACACTTTTACCTCCACCTTACCGAACAAATACGCCAACGACCACACGAACCTTGACACCACGGGGTTCACCCGAGCAGAAAACATACCCTCCATACATTAGACCGCAGCTCCCACCGTTACAAATGGACTCGGTTCCATCAACGACAGCTCGAACATCTGCACACTTTAGCTCTTATACAACACGTAAAGAAGGAGCTCATATCCCTATCTACATCACACCAGAACTTCCTCCCCTGAACGACGTATCGTCAACTCGCGGCTCACAAGATGTTAACGTGACTCCTTTGCCCAAACCTACTGAGATTACCGGTGACTATCGCCCTCCTTATCTGAGACCAGAAATGCGTACGCAGGCGCCGCTACAAACCATATCCTGGCCAACCTACATGCCCCGTCCCAATTCGCCGCAACAAACGGGAACATCGGTTTCGTTTATCTTTCCCAGTTTCACGACAGCGCTAACACCACCAGAACTTCATCCAGTTCCTACCCGAAACCCTTCGTATGTCCGACCGAGAGAACCCGTCATGACAGAGCTAAGGACGCCTGAAGGCATGCCATCGTACAGCAATGCACCAAGAATACAGCCAACAGCGCCGAGTACCTTCTGGCCAGGTCAACAAGACAACCGCCCTTATATTAAGCCAAGACAACCACCCTTATATTATACTGGCACTAAATCAACGGCTCACACATACATACAGCCAAGGCTACCGGCGCCACTAAGCACTGCTCCGAAGCCACTAACGCTGCATCCAACAGCCCAGCACTTTTATAGTACACTGGGGACAATTCCAGTGTCGCAGCCTCTGCCGGGCGATGTCTCTCCCTATGTAAGACCCTTACTACCGAAGGTCAACGAACAATTGTCCACTCCAGCTGAGCTCCCACTATACACCACGCCGAAATGGCGAACAGAAGAGCCAGCTATTCGTGAACCAATCAGAAATGACGGTCATCCATACGTGAAACCGCCGTCCTTGCCTACTGGCGGGTCTCCTCGTACAATATATGTAACACCACGCCAGGAAAGTGAGCGTTCTACGCCTAGCTCCACGAACAGCCCACCACAGCTTCCACCATACATCCCACCAAGCACATCAGCGAAGTTGCCGTGGCTCCTGGAACCAGACCTGACTCAGTCAGACAACGCCTACGTTAGGCCGTCTGCACCGGCGCTGAACAGCCCAGAAAATGGTAAGCACTGTCAAGCAAATCGCCTTGAACTATTGCAGAAATCGGTGAAGACTACACGTGGTTGACATGTACGGAGAGTAAAGCGTTTAACGTTAGTGACTAGACCCTTTATACATAATCGCAATGAGATGTGCTTTTCGAAGCGCCTATCAGCATGAAATCTAAGTCTTTCGTTAGCGTGTCTCTACAAATCGATCACCGGTGAACGATAAAAAAAAACTGCCGATTTTAGCCTCTCACGATCGCTTTTCATGCACGCAGCGCCTTTTAACGATTAGTTCAGGTACTGCTCTTTCGAAATCAGTACAATATTTTCCCCTCTGGCGACACCGTCATTTTTAAGGACCTCTTCGCGAACTGAAGTGCGTGTGTTGTTGCGAAAGGGAGCCGCCGTACTTGAGAAACAAGTGCCTCGCTTGAGTTTATGACGTGATAACATCAAATGTTTGTGATCAAGCGATTCCCAGCAAGTAAAATATCAAATTAGGAAATTATGTTGTCAGCCTTGCCATTCAGTAAAGCTTACAACGATGATAATTACCTGAAATTGAGACAGACTTTTCACCAGTGAGCTTTGGCCCAGAGTTCGGGCAGTTTTATTTTACAACTTTATGACGGTCCGCCGCATGTCTAGCTTGTTCACTTGACCTTTTCAGCCAGTTCTCAGCAGTTTTGGGTACGATTGTCTTATCTCCGAAAGAGGACCCCGTGCGATGTTACTGTCGGCTGCTACGGCCAGTCACTAAATATCCAACATCATCCGGAAAAGGCACCAGAGAGAAAACAAACAAAAAAAATTCGCCGCGTATCTCCGTGCTTCGCTGCAAATGTCGTCGAAAGACGATAGCCTTCTACGGGCCGTACTACATGAGTCCCGGTTCGCGTGTTTCTATTTCCCCGAGGAGTTGCGCAAGCGAGAGGGAAAACGAAGAGACGCGAGGAGAGAAAGGGACCGGCCGGAGTGGCGGGCTGGCCGTTCCGCTGCCTTGTGCTACCCGTTCGGCACGAGCGTGAGATAAGGGCGCCATCTGGCCATGGTTTCGGGAAACGCAAGAAGCTTGCCTAGTACGCAGAACTGCGTAGTAAACGTCCGCTTTTGCGCATCCTAACAAGCACTAGGGTCTTTAGAATTACGCATCTATGTATTTTCTACTAAAGGAACACACCGTCTAATACTTACGTATTGATGTTGCGCCTCAGATATGCGTAATATTTGCTTTTTGGCCGACTGTGTTCGGAAGTATGAAGGTAGCTACCAGTTCAAGCTGGGTGGTTGTTGAGGAAGGGGTTCACCTTTCGCAGCAGGACAGACACACACACACACAGACAGACCACAATTTCTGCGTTGAAGTATCCCAAGAAAGTCTTTAAACCTGTAAGGAATGTAAAGTGCAACAAGGAACAAAAGATTTTTGTGAGAAGCATGATGCGCACATGTAGTATCTCACAAAACCTAGGAACTACAGTCCGTTTTATACCCCTGTCACACTAGACGTTTTAACGTCATTCGATTCGAATGACATTCGGTGTAGCGAATGTCATTCGACCCGTGGTTGTGCTACACACGAAGAAGTAATGTCATTCGTTTACGATATCAGTAACGATAGTTCCAAAGGAACTGGACCTAAAAGCTGCAGAGCGTAAGTGCAGAGTGGCTGAAAAGTCGTCCTATTTTATTTAAAATAAACGCAGGGCTTTGCTTCACTGAATTACACCAACAGAATAATTTGCAGCTGATACGGCAGCGCTCAAAGGGGACGCTGACTTGCAGCAGGCGAACCATTCACTTACTGTTTTTGCAAGCAAAGCGCGTTAATGAGAAACACAGACGCTAAATTAAGACGCAGTGTAATAAGCGCTGCGTTCAAGCAAACGGCGTTCGCGATTGCATCCTGTGGCGAAATACCGAAGCCTGTCAGACGCCGCTGATGTCGAGAGTAAACACATTTTGTTACGGCCTGCCTGGCTGTTTTCTTTTTAAAATGATGAATATCGGCAAACGCGCTAAAGTAATACCATTTTCACATGACGTTTCACAAATTAGGAATGCTCAGTGCCGCACGTTTACGTTGTCTCTGGGGTAGAGAGTACACATTCGGTCCCAGTGCGAATGCGAATGAGTTGCTCGAACTCATTCGATTTCAGAAGTCATTCGATTCGAATGATGCTAAATGTCGCCGTGTAGCAGCGGAATAATGTCATTCGATGCGAATGTCATTCCGTTCGAATGACATTAAAACGTCCAGTGTGACAGGGGTATTATACCTCACGTGCAACACCGTGAAGGCTATGCAAGTAGTCCGTAAAGGAAAAGAAAAGGGGTGGTGTATCACTCCGACAAACATAACGTACAAGCTCGCATATTTCAATTCTTTTCCTAGCAATAAGAACGCCTTTTGTGAAGCTTATGAGCAACGTATCATGATTTAAGGCTTCCCGCGAGGCATTTATTGTTTTTCGCTCACCGCAAGCAGCGCACTACTTTCTGGTCGCGGAAGTACACAGTGTAAACACGAGCACTAACTTTGACAGCATTGCACCTGATGTATGAAATGGAGTACAGTTCACCGCATGCATGGCGCGAGCGATCAGTATAGTTTCAGATCTACAGTAATTTGTTTATCTGAACAACGGCATTGTGCAGAGTGCTTGTTTTTATATCTCCAATAATACGATTTCTGTTTTGTAATATATGTTTCTTAGAAAGAAAATTCTATAACCTTCAATTTGGTGCGCTGCAATGTGTCCAGGAGCCCTTATTTGTACTCACAATATATTTTTTTTTCTCACAGGACCTATGAAAAATGACGGTTTTCGTACGGTAACGAAAGAGCTAAGTTCTACACGCACATAAGTAAGGGGTCCTTCGTATACATACATACATACATACATACATACATACATACATACATACATACATACATACATACATACATACATACATACATACATACATACATACATACATACATACATACATACATACATACATACATACATACATGGGTGCATGACCCGCCACGGTGGTCTAGTGGCTATGGCACTCGGCTGCTGATCCGAGGGTCGCGCTATCGAATCCCGGAAGCGGCAGCTGCATTTCGACGGAGGCCAAATGTTGACGCCCGTGTACTGTGCGAATTTCCGGAGCCCTCCGCTACGGCGTCTCTCATAATCATATCGTGGTTTTGTGATGTAAAACCCCAGAAATCAATCAATCATACATTACTACTCCTTTGAGTGAATGTGGGATGGTGTAATGAACATTTTAAATATTTTATATACAATAGAACGCATGTGCTGCCGTATGCAACTATTCCAAGTCACTCTCGACAGTGAAAGTTCGGTGTCACTGGGAGGTCGGTAAAGCTATGCCCATTTTGAAGTCTGGATATAAGAATTCTATCAACAATTACCGCCCAGGATCATGAACAGCTAGGTGTTCCTCCAAAGGTATATCATCTGGCTCTATTTCTTTAATTTACAGTATGGATTTTTGAAATAGTACGACAGTAAAGCGCATGTCATGCGCGAACTGTGCGTCGAGTCGGAAAAACTTCGCCGATGCTCAAGTTGCACCGAAACAGCTAATTAGAGTTAACTTGTTCATTAATATTTAGTTATAAACTTGAGTGCATTTTCCTTATATGGAAAAGTCACAGGGAGCCGCCATTTATGAAAGCCTCATGTTTTTCTTTTTCTAAGAAAAAAAAGAAAGTTGAAAAGAAATGAGACATTCACCATTTAATGTGGGCACGGAGCGCGCCGGAAGCCCATAAAAGGCGACTGCTCTCGTCCTGAAACGCCCCCCAAAAAAAGTGACGAAATTTGAACGAAAGCGCGTCGTGGCAGTATGTGGTCGGTGTAGCGCCTCTTCTATTTTTTTTTTCAATACCAGTGCAGTGCCCCGGGAAAGCGGCATGTGCCCCGCCACGGTGGTCTAGTGGCTATGGCACTCGGCTGCAGATGCGAGGGTCGCGGGATCGAATCCCGGCCGATCACGCAGCTGTCTACAGTTTTGGAAGCACAAGCGCATGGCAGACCAAGTCACGGAAGGATTGTGGCACCTGCAACTCCGACACCTTCGTGACCGTGTAGGAAGTGAGCGCAAGACGTCAGTCTGTAAAGTCCACATCGAAGATGGAATTCACCTTCCTGAAGACATCCAGAAAGTCATCGGACACGGTCCCAAATTCGGCATAAAGAGAACCAGACCGGGGCAACTGTCCCTTGTGCATCATGTTTCTAGGCAGGCATCTAAAGACGAAGCCGCCAGAATAATCTCCGATACTGTCGACGCCCTCAAGCACTGCACCTCAACCTCTGTAAAACGCGTAGCGTCGCACGTATTAGAAAGATCGTTGTGTGTACTGCCTGCCGATAAGGACGGCGGGTTTGAGGTTATGACCCATGGGTCATTCTTTTCAAAAGCCAACAATGCCATTTCTGGCGTCTTTAAGCAACATAACGGAGTCTCTTTACATAAATCTCAAGCGAAAGCTGTTAAGATGTCTAAAGACATGAACCTAGACGGTGTAGTTAAAGGCATAAGCAAGAGCACCAAGAGGTGTATAGACGCATTTTTTAGCGCGAAAACTCATAAAAGTGACGTCCCTTTCAGGGTAATTGTTTCTGAAAAAGGAACCTGCCAGAAGGTGGTAGCCACTTATCTGCTTAGATCACTTATGGTCTCGGCATTAATGACCCGCTGCTCATAAAGAGTTCGGAAGAAGATTTAGAATTTTTACATGTGAGTAGTGACAAAAGGCTGAAAGCCTTCTCTACAGGCGTGAAGGATTTATGTACTTCTATTCCACAGCTTGAATTACTAACCTGTGTCGAGGAATCGATTGACGCATTTGGGGCAGTGCGGTTCTGCAATGAATCCCAATGTTTCATTGAAGGTTTTTTTTTTTTTTTGGTCATCTAAAGCACTACCTGACCTCGACGTTTATCCAATGGGGCGATGAGGCGTTTTTTGCAGAAACAGGGAGTGTGTATCGGATCTTGCTTGGCCCCTGCCCTCAGCAATCTGTACCTGGCAAAATTGGACCGGGTTTTAACTTAAGAGCTTACTGCAACAACTGTTTACAGAACATTTCGATACGTGGATGATTTGTTAGTGTTTCTTGACAGCTCACCTCAGAATTTTCACGAAACAGCCAAGAGAGCACCAAGACCGTGGCATGTAAATCATGTAGCTCATGACATGCATCTCATGATTTTCATGTTATGACCTGTCATTTACGTTCGTGATGCAGTCATGTTGTGGCATGCCAATTTTCGTACACATCCGGTTAACGAAACGCGTGGCATGTAAATCATGTCGCTCATGACATGCATGTCATGATTTTCATGTTATGACCTGCCATTTATGTTCGTCAGGCAGTCATATTGTGCCATAACAATTTTCCCATACATCCCATTAGCGAAACGGCCAGGAGAGCACCAAGACCGTGGCATGCAAATCATGCCACTCATGACATGCATGTCATGCTTTTCATGTTACGATCTGTCACTTATGTTCGTCATGCAGTCATGTAGTGGCATCCGAATTTTCGCATACATCCCATTATCGAAACGGCCAGGACAGAACTAAGACCGAGGCATTTAAATCATGCCACTCATGACATGCATATCGAGATTTTCATGTTATGACATGCCATTTATGTTCGTCAGGCAGTCATGCGCCATACCAGTTTTCGTATACATCCCATTAACGAAACGGCCAGGAGAGCACGAAGTCGTAGGCGGCTAGATAGATAGATAGATAGATAGATAGATAGATAGATAGATAGATAGATAGATAGATAGATAGATAGATAGATAGATAGATAGATAGATAGATAGATAGATAGATAGATACGCTCAAGGTCGCCGAAGTTCGCTAAGAAATGCTTCGCATTTAAGAAATACTAGAGGTAAATCTGGCGCTGCGATCTTGAAGCTGCCATGGGAATGATCGGTATGACATGGATTTGTCTAGTCTTCATGCATGCGGCTTCAAACGTTCTGGTGGGTTTGTTTATTCCTGTTTTTTTTAGCTTCAGTGACGCGACTGACATTACTGCACTTTGTGATTACACGACGAAGGCAACGGCTGTAGTGTACGCTACTGTTATAGAGTTCATCTGTGGTATACACTAAAGTCGCCTGAAATGATGAGGTGGCATGCATTCTGTTTCATTGTTGCGTTTGTTGGTAGCTAAATATATTATTTGCAGTGGTATTTTGCCTAACTTCGGAAATTTTGCGCTGCGTCCCGTGAACTTTATCGATGCGGTTTTGCTGGGGTTTTTTTTTTCCTTTTCTTTTCTACCAGATGCTTACATGGCTGACATACATCCCTTGTGAAAAGGCTGTTCGTATATCTTGTACTACAGTATTTGAACTTTTCTATCTGATTAATCCAACGCCGACTGGGCGATAGGCAGACGCGCCTGCAGACGACGCTCAAAAAGTCAGCTCAGATCGAGCTGTTTATTTAACATCAGGTATCTGCACAAAACCAACCACCAAACGATGGGCGATACCGCGCTTCTGCTACGGCCTCGCGCAGCGGCTTGACCCATATAGTTTCTAAAAATGCAGTGGAGCACTTTGCGTGCGCTATAAAGAAGCGAGGGAAAGCCCGTTTGTTATATTTAGAGGGCGCACCTACCTTTTACATACTTGGAAACATTAGCACTTCACTTAAAAGAGCAAAAATAGTTATTTCAAGTTCCAACGAAATCATATCTTCAACCCAAACCTTTATGGACGCTGCTAAATCTGGGCACAAGTAGAGGAGGCCAACGTTGCCATATGGCATAATATTGCTAAATTTTTTAGCGTTCGGTATTTTTCTAACCGCGAAAAAGCAACAAGCACCTGCGCACGCCCATAATTATTTCAAAATTTTTAGTGCAGTATTTTGTTGCAAACGACCCATTTTTTGAAGTCACAAAGCCATATGAAGCCAGAAGAACAAAGACTAGGCAAATCCATGTCATACCAATCATTCCCATGCTGGAGCGATATCTTATAACAGTTCCCGAAGTGGACCGGCTCACTTAGCCTCGCCTGATTGGTCACAATCGCTGTTTTGCTGACGCAAGTGCGGTCTTACCCAATCACACGCGGGCAAGTGGACCAGTCCATTTTTGGAACCCTTATAAGATAACGCCCGTGGCTCACGGCCGCTCGATAAAAACGCACGTGGTGCGGCCTGCGACGTCGCCCGAAACCGTTGTTACGAGCTTAGTTCTCCGCGCCGCCGCAGCGGCGCCACTGCTATGGGACAAGCGCGCGGGGGAGGAGCCGCTGGTTCTGCACGTTTCGCGCAGCGGCGTGCTCAGAATTTGCATTTTATTCACGCAAGACTGTATTACTTCCTTTGTCAACATAAGATCTCTATGCTGCCTGCAGGAACATAAATACTATACTATACCCAGGAGGTCTGTACGGGCATTGGGCCGCTAATGGACTCGCACGAGCTCGAACCGCGCACTTTTGCCGCAGGTTTCGACAAGCGATCACCGTTCAATATAAGTGGCAAGTTCCTTATCGCTTGCTTGACTACTTACTTCGCTTGATGCGCTTGTTTGCTGTTGAAAGAAAAACCTATTGCCGCGGGGATAAGAATAACCCGAACAGTGTAGAAATTATATTTACACAATATATGCAAAGAAAGACAGCAGTAGACAAGATGGCAGAGCGCACGAGCGCTGCTCTGATCGTCTTCTTCACCATCTTCTTGGTGCATTCCTCCAGGCTCGGCAGGATGCGCCGCTAACTGTGCGGAATAGCGCGTAACATAGAACCCCCGCCGTTGAGAGCGCCGTCTCGGCGCTTAAAGGGGCCCTGCGACACTTTCTCAACTGCCGTCTGCAGTACTGCAGTGCGTGTAGGATCGAATGCTGAGATGAATGCAAAAAGAATTATGCAAAGCGGTGGTCTAGAACTGGAGTTATTAGCCCTCGAAGTTCAAAACACGAGCAGACAGCATGAAACCAACATTCCCTTTCGTATTTCGCTCTCCCGCTGACGTCAATGGAGGCGTCCAATAGCAATGCGCGTCTTATAGAGCGACACCGGAAGACACCGGGAGCGTGTGGTAGCTCAGCGCGTTGTTTCGCCGCGCCTGCAATAGATGGCGTGACGCGCAGTCCAAATACGGCGGCACGGGTCGAACTCGCTGTGTTTAGTGGACGTGCCATATGGATGCGCAAACCGTTGCACAGCGCGCCTAGTGTCGTTTTGCAAGTAATGTCAGATACTTGCTTTGTTTCTTACGAAGCATAAAAGCTATTTTAGTATATTTTGGTACTGAAAAGCGTGACCAAGCAGACACCACACGTGTGTGACAAGCACCTTGGAGCGTCAAGCCAATCAGAACGCCCAGCCTGGCCCCTCCTATGTCGTCACTCCGTGTCACTTCCTGTAACAAAAATATCCGTTGTGTGTCGCCCCAGTTCAAACGGGAGGCGATTTTGGGCGGTTTGTTCGCTGAAATAAAATTATAGCCACTTTGCTTTCGGGGTTTCTACTCTCTCTGCGACATCCCCGCGTGCAACAGTTCTAGAACCAGTGATAAAAACGGCCTGCTCAATTTGTGTCGCAGGGCCCCTTTAAGCAGCGGTAGGATCACGTCCGACAATATAAGGTTTAAGTGGGGAGACGTGCACGATATCTGTGGAAGCCACGGCAGAAGATCGGCTGTGCACCGGAGCGATCTCATACATGACGTCAGTGATCTGGCGCAGGACCTCGTAAGGCCCGGAGTAACGTGAAAGAAGCTAGAGTGGCAAGCCAACATGGCGGCAAGGTGTCAATGTTGTTGTTGTTATGTGGGGTTTAACGTCCCAAAACCAGCTCTGATTATGAGAGACGCCGTAGTGGAGGGCTCCGGAAATTTTGACCACCTGGGGTTCTTTAATGTGCACTGACATCGCACAGCACACGGGCCTCAACATTTCGCCTCCATCGAAATGCAGCCGCCGCAGCCGGGATTCGATCCTGCGACCCTCGGATCAGCAGCCGAGTACCATAGCCACTAGACCACCGTGGCGGTCGAGGTGTCAATAGGAGGACCAGTGAGCCTGGGGAGTAATGGACGACTTTGTGGTGGCTGTCGTACCGAGCCTTCTGGGATAGCTGGGAAGCATGAAGGCGATCGCTTGCAATCTGGCGAGCCGTTGCAGCCCGAGACACGGCCGGTCTGGACGCGCGCGTTCGCTCCCTCTTTTACGGCCTGAGCAGCTGCCGCGAGTACAATGGATCTGTTTCTATACAGTGACGACGGCGCGTTCCGCGTGAGGGCGTCGCGAGCCAACCCCCCAAAGCGCGTTGCTCTGCATGCGCTTCGTATGGTAAACCACCTGTTCCCGGCCACTTCATCGTGCTCATTATTTCTTCCGCATGTAGGAAGTGGTGAAAGCAGTACAGGTGCGTGTGGGGACCATAGAGTTTCCTACTAAAATACTAGAGGGAAAACTGGCGCTAGTGTCTATGGGAGTTTCAAACAAGGCGGTTGAGCCAGCATGGGAATGATGGGTATGACATGGATTTGCCTAGTCTTCGTTCTTCTGGCTTAATATCGCTTTGCGACTTCAAAAAAATGGGTTGTTTAATATAAAATACTGCACTAAAACGGAACATTTTTGAATAACTATGTGCTTGCGCAGGTACTAGTTGCTTTTTCGCAGTTAGAAAAATGCTGAGCGCTCATAAATTTAGCAATACTGTGCGCAATGGCAATGTTGCCTCCTCTGCTTGTGCCCAGATTTAGCAGCGTCCCTACAGGTTTAAGTTCCAGATGTAGTTGTGTTCGAACTTAAACTAAAGATTTTTGCTCTTGTAAGTGACGTGCTGACATTTTCAAGTATGTAAAAGGTAGATGTGTGTTCTGAATGTAACAAACGGGCTTTCGCTCGCTTCTTTTAGTGCGGGGCAAGTGCTCCACTGTATTTTTACAAACTATATGAATGGGTCAAGCCCCTGCGCGAGGCCGTAGCAGTAGCGCAGTATCGCCCATTGCTTGGTGGTTGGTTTTGTGAAAAAACGTGATGTTAAATAAACAACCGTGCCGTTAAACTCCATCGGAAACTGCGCCTGAGCTTCGATTTGAGCTGACTTTTTGAGCGTCGTCCGCAGGTGCGTCTGCCTATCGTCCACTGTGCGTCTATTACGCGCGATAACTGCGTGCCTGCTTGGCGCATTCGGTAGGCGTTGAATTAAACAGACGGCAAAATTGAAATTACGTTGTACAAGATATACGAACAGCCTTCCAACAAGGGATGTGTGTCAGCCGTGAAAGCGAGCTTACGGTTACAGATTCTATCGCACCTTATACAAAAGAAAATAAAAATAAAAAACAGCAAAACCGCATCGATAAGGTTCGCAAGACGCAGCGCGAATATTTCTAAAATTAGGTTAAATGCCGCTGCGAATAATATGTGTAGCCATCCATCAACAAACACAACAACGAAACACTGCATGTCACCTCATCATTGCAAACGACTTTGGTACATGCGACAGTCCGATGATCTCTAGCTTAAATTCACTAAAGCATACGCTGTAGCTCGTTCCTTCGTCGCGTAATGAATAAGTGTAGTAACGTCACTCGTGTCACTGAAGTTAAAAAACAGGAATGAACAAATCCACCAAGACGTTTGAAGCCGCAGGTACGAAGACTAGACAAATCCATGTCATACCCATCATTCCCATGGCATCTTCACAATCGCAGCGCCAGTTTTCCCTATAGTATTTTAGTAGGAAACTCTATGGTGGGGCACGGCCGGTCTGGACTCGCGCGCTCGCTCTCTCTTTTACGGCCTGAGCAGCTGCCACGACTACAATGGATCTGTTTCTATACAGGACGACGGCGCGTTCCGCGCGAGGGCGTCGCGAGCCAACCCCCCAAAGCGCGTTGCTCTGCATGCGCTTCGTATGGTAAACCAGCTGTTCCCGGCCACTTTACCGTGCTAATTATTTTTTCCGCATGTAGAAAGTGGTGGAAGCAGTACAGGTGCGTGTGGGGACAGTCTGGCTTTCTAGGTACTCATGCACTCGGCAAAAGAAGAGGCACACTCAGTGCTACTAGCAACAAGAATGGGTTGGTTGGTTGGTCAAACTTGACCATCTTATATTTGATGGAGGCGAAAATGCTTGGGGCTTGTGCGCTTGGATTTAGGTGCACCCTAAAGATTACCAGGTGGTCGAAATTCCCGGAGCCTTCCACCACGGCGTCCTTCATAAACATAACGCAGTTTTCGGATGATAGACGGCATGCTGATGCAGATGTCCCGAAGTGCGTCCTTCTGCTTAGTTTCTACAATGAGACGGATTTGCTCAGCCTTGTGGCGAACCGCTCAATTGTGTGATTGTCAAAATGTTTCCCGGAACCATCATATGAGATTGTGACTTTCTTCGAGAAGGCAGTGAAATATCTTTACCGAAAGAAAATCCTCGAGACACTGCAATTTACTGTTTAGTCATATCTTGAAGATTCGCCGCTTCTGGATTGTCCGGAAGGTGTGGACAAGAGTCACGCCAGAGTGTCGGCGCACATCATCTCTGAAAAGTTTCTCCAGATTCTTCTTTTGAACTACACAAAAGGTTAACAGATCAGAATGACAAGCCTTCTGGCTATATTCACAAGCTCACGCGGAAACATTTCCGGCTGTGAACGATGGGACTACTTTAAATTAGCTGTAAGCATCACGACAGTGTTTTACCAGCAGTGCTTTCTTTTTCTTTTTCAGTTCTTGTGCATTATATTATTTTAGTACCAAGGACAACATTCTGTATGATGCTGAACGGTTTCTGTGAAAGTTCTTTATTTTTCTCCATCTGCGGCGTACGTTATTGCATAAAAAGATTTTTCTCATCTCTTGCACGCTGAAGACCGCGTCTGGACACGTGAGAGCTTGGGAATTTATATGCATGCAGGGACTCAGCGTGGTGTGGTGCGAGTTTTTGTTATTATTATTATTATTATTATTATTATTACTATGTTCCTCCTGCTGTGATTGCGACTCATGGCTACTTGTGGGGAGTGTGACTTTCCCCTTTTCGAAGTATTTATTTTAATAATAAAGCAAGAATTGCGACAGCTTGAATAAAAATGACCATATTTTATCATTTTCAAGTACATTAATGGTTGGCATATGTGCATTTGACGTAAACGTTTTGGAAACCAATTTCTTTCAAAAAAGAATGTTTCGTGTCATTTGTTCTGAGGGTCGGTGACGAATCATGCGGCCGAGCATTCTGAGCGCGACGCGCATCGGTAAGTGCTCTCACCAGCAGCAGAAGCGGGCGAATCAGTGGCTTGTGCCTCTCCCTCGGAAAAGCGGAAAGCACCAGAGTTGCCATATATATGCTTGCTACCGTATTCTCATCGCATTGGTACCATGCCTAGCACATAGAGGAGCTTCAGAAAGTGACACGGCAGGTCTGAGGCCGAGCATTCCCAGCGCGCGCTAGCCTCCGCAACGGCCGGGAGCTGGTTTAGAGAGGGTTGGCTCGGAGCGCCCCCGCCAAGTTGCGGCGATAGGTAGCAACAGCCCCCCGTGCGCAGGCAGAGAACACCTATATACCCGTTTTAGAGAACGGAAACTGTACCTTCCACTGTAGAACACAAATAAGAGTAGCGGCGGCGTAGTGAAGTGCATTAGGGCGAACGGAGATGGCGCTGCAAGTACTATCATCATCATCGGGGAAAGCCGCGTTTTTGCTGGTTCGCGCCCTGCTGCACCCCCCCCCCCCCCCCCTGCCATACTTAGCCCCGCTGTTGTATTTTGCTTGTTCCTCTCGCTAAACCGCAGCTCGCGTGTGTACTTTTCGTACACAGGTACTGTAGTTTATCGCCAGGTGACCATACAGGCCTCGACTGGCAAAAACAACGCCAATCAAGTAAGGTTTGCATCGTTTATTGCGGCACCACAGCTGGTACAAACAACGTACTACAGTACAGTGCACACATGGGCCAACACTTTGCAGTCGCGTCCAAACAAAACACATTCATACTGAGTGCGCTCCAACTTGTGCATAACCACGCTAAACGCTGACAAAATATGCATGGATAAACGGGATACCAGAGTAGTCGAACGAATGTTGCTCTCTCATTGCGTTGCGCCGTCCCATTCTGTTAGCGTTGATTTTCAGACAGCGAGCGCGGGTAAATCCACGATGCAGAATCAGACACGTGCGCAACGTTGGCAGATGTCACAGTAACACCGATTTAGCTTCGCTTAGTTAACGTTACATGGACGATCGCGGATGCACCGTCTCTGTGTAAAGATAAATTAATGAGTTACAAACAAGAAGCGTCGCGCTGTGCCCAATAGGATAGGCACGAATTTCAACTATCAGCTGTGAACCCATACCGTAGGTGTGTAGGTAATGAGCGAAAAAAACATTCACTTTTCTTTCAAGCGCTAACTGCGATAAAGCCCGTCTATGAATGCACCAAATCTTCACACACAATTTTCGAAGCACTGCACATTCAATAGCAAGAAAGAAAACTCGGTTGTGTGTTGAACTGTTTGTGACCCAGTAAATAAATGTAATTAGAGCATAATTCAATGTAAGTTTCTTCTAAGGCCAGGCAGCTTTTATCTTTGCCATAAAATTAATCAGAAGCAGACTTGAAACGCGAGTGCAGTTTGTTATTGGCTAGTTCATTATGAGCCAACGAAAATCATATTTTTGATGTTGCTCCCTGAACATCCCACGTCAAACCCCTTTTAAAATATCGTAATACCTTCACAAAACTGTCTGCAGGAATACACAGCACACTGTAGCAAACTGATGACACACTGAATACATCAATTCATCCAAAGCTGTCTTTCTTGTACTTTCTTAGCCGCTTGTCCACTGAACTGCCAAAGAACAAGTTGCCGAAAACAAGTGCACAATTGTGTACGCTGTCGTTAAATGGGTTATTATGGTTCAGTTATTCAGTTCGTGTAGAGCAAGAATGCTGTGGCACCAATAACTGCACCAATAAGCCGAAGTGTGCTGTGAAGGCGGTATAATTGACAGCAGATGCATGGACAAAATATGAATACTATAGAAAGACAGAGATGCTAGGATAATGCAGGCTGATTATAGAAGCACAATTATGGGCAGAATAGCTTTAGGAATACATTACACATCTAGGTTGGTGTATGCGGCAAAGAATCGCTCAGCCATGAGCATGTCGGCGTTGCATGGACATGCCAACAGAAATTATGCACTCTCGTGCACACACACACATGCACACAAATTGAACTGGAGGAACATTACGTGAATGGTGGCAGTGCCGGAAGAAATAAAGGTCATGCTTATTGTACATGTGCTTGTTGTTGTTGGATTATTCACTTTTTAAACTTGTGCTTCGAAAATAAACCGTATTCTTGCTAATTGTAAAACCTCAACATCAAAGTATCGATAATGTTGCACTGTAGCTGCACATGTGCTGTATGTACACTCAACAGCAAAAGTTTGCGGGATAAAAAACTTTGTAAACGCCTATATTACCCGGTAGCTTAGCCTCTGATCATAGCCTCGAATTAAATGTTTCAATGGGTAGAGGTTGTTGCGATGTACAGACAAACAAATTAGAGGCTATGTTATGAGGCTAAGCCATAATGTACATTTCTTGCGACTTTTGCATCCAGCAGAGTTTTGCTGTTGATTGTGCCCCTTTAATATCTTCAATTTCCTAGGCTTTGTTCGCGGCAACATTGTGAAGTCTTTTCATAGGCAGTGCAGTAGGACAGTGCAAAGCATACCAAAAAGAAAAAAAGAAAAGGGGTGGCATGTTAATGGGCGTCACAGCCACCTGAAGTAGGCATGTTCAGCCACAAATTATGGATATTTCTGTGCTATATAAAAAGAAAATGAGCAAATCCCTTGAACACAATTTGGCCTATAACATAAATATCCTTTACATTCATATGCTGCAACTAGTGCTTGCACCACTTAATATCTGTTGTTTTTTAGCTGTTTACAACTTAATAAAATATGTTGTGTATATATTCAAAGGCTAATTGAACTGACTAGCTTGTCGAAGCTACAGCATTCTTTGTTTTTTGTAGACTGTTACAATTCAATGCATTAAGAAAAAAGAACGTTTCAGACAAACTTTGTAAACCATCTCATAAAGTATGACTAAATGCCAGAACAATGTCCGTTCACTGCCCTGATGTTTGTTTGGCTGTAATATGACTAATAATACCTGGAACTTTACGTGCCCAAACATTTTGGATTGATGTTGATGATGTGGGACACAACTAAGTAGCGTAGGAACCACTCATGCATTCCCTTGTGTTGCCTTTGTGCTAATTAGTTGTGCCTCAAATTAGTATGCATCTACTAGCCCAACTATCATCCTTAATGGTGCAATCTGGGGCCTCTTGAGAAGTACGTAAACCTAAATACATGGGGTGATGTTGCATTTAGCCGCCATAGAAATGCGACCACCATGGCCTTGAATCAAATGCATATTGTCAGACTTACAAGTCTGACGTGATGTAACTATTGTATAGAGCTTGTGTTAAATTTCATCATTACTGTACTGTAGATTATATAACACAATGGACACCTGACACCTATGGACAACAACTATCGGTAACATATTTCCATGGCATGCCTACCAAGTACAAATTACAGCATCACAAAGATGAAGTTTCAGGTGACCTGCTGTAGTAGACGTTCAGTTGTTCCACTGTGCTTGCAGGTTGCGTTTTCGAGGGCAGTTAACCTGACGTTGCATGGCAGCCCTGAAAAAAAAAGAAAAAAAAAGAGCAAGCTATGAAATCATCATGCATTCAGAAACATAATGTATGAAGACAAAATGTTGCAGCAGTATATAAAGTGAGCGAGTGAACTGCAGCATGTTATGCATGTATGAACATATACCTTGTAAGGCTTGTGCTCTAACGTAGCATGTGCCTTGCCCATGGTGTCGAGGTGCATCCACAATGAATGTTGACTGCAGGCGTCAGCCAGGAGGCTGTGACAGAAAAAGAATATATCCATGATTAAAATGCCGGTTTCTGTGTGACACTAAATGAAAGTAAGCCTATAAGTGAAACTGCTGTCACAAGATAAACAACAAGGCAACAAGGAGATCCCCAGCTTTGCTGTTTACTCAGATTTCACAACATGGAACTAGCTTTAGTTTTTTTTTTCTTTCTCTCTCTCTCTCAGGCATTTTTTTTTAAATTTTTTAACGCGAATGTAGCAAACTTGATAACACACTTTGTACTAATACATGGTGAGTTACGGACGTGCGTGCGGGGGCGATAGAAGTGTATTCGAACACGTCCAGGCTGCATTATAAACTTCAGAAATGCATTTCTATTGACTCAGCAGCTCGCTCCTGCGTGAAGCCACGTCGCTCAAGAGAACGCGGATTCCGTCGGTGGAGGGATATGAGACGTTGAAAATTTTCGAGTTGCTGTGTGTCGCTTGACTGTCGCAAAAACAAAACCAACCGTAATAAACAAAAGCAATGGGTTTGTACTTACCGGTCCATGCACGCTGGGGCTTGAAACGAACTTCGTTGCTTTGAAGGACGAGGCGCAGGGGAAGGCGCTCTGTGGAAGCATTTCAACATGCTTTGAACGAACAAGAACAGCAAGCCGAGATCACCGACTACAAGAGCAATCCTTAGTTTCACGAAATATTTACAGCAAAACGAAACACCGCGAGCTTGCGTCGCTGCCCGAACGCGTTGCAAACGGTTAACGTGACTCCGGCCGCCGCGTAGTTTGAATTTAAAAAAAAACGAGCATGACTTAGTATCGATGTCGGTAGACTGCTGAATCAGCCGAAGCAAAAAATATTTAGTGAAATGAGGATGGCGTAGTATCTCAAAGGTACGCTCACTATAAGCAGCAGTTTGTTGTATGCAAGTGTAATATCAGGCAAAGAAAAAGTCTTCGCCTTGTTCAAAATATTCTGCTTCAAAATTAGGCACCGATGCGGGCGCCCCTACATAAAAGTGCAATAGGGCGAATGGCGGCCTCCATAGCGCGAGCTAAGAGAGGGGTCAGTAGATCCACTCCCCGCGGTTGAAGCTGGAACGCGCCGCGGTTGATTTTTTCGCCATCTATGGCGATTTCTGGCATATCGAGCTTTCACCCCCCTGGCGCAGGCCGTAAAAGAGAGAGCGAGCGCGCGCGTCCTGACCGGCCGTGGGTGGGGACAGTCTGGCTTTCTCAGTACTCCTGCACTCGGCAAAAGAAGACGCACACTCAGCGCTAGTAGCAACAAGAATGGGTTGGTTGGTTGGTTCACCATCTTATATTTGATGGAGGCGATAATGCTTGGGGCTTGTGTGCTTAGCTTTAGATGCACGCTAAAGATTCCCAGGTAGTCGAAATTCCTGGAGCCTTCCACTACGGCGTCCTTCATAAACATAACGCAGTTTTGGGATGATGGCATGCTGATGCAGATGTCACCGAGTGCGTCCTTCTGCTTAGTTTCTACGGTGAGACGGATCTGCTCAGCCTTGTGGCGAACCGCTATATTGTGTGATTGTCAAGATGTTTCCCGGAAACATCACGTGTTCTGCAGCGATAACGATGAGATTACCGGCCTCATTGCAGCGGCTGAGCACATCGGCGTTGCTCGTAGCACTGCGTGTGTGCCGCTTTTATGTTAGAGGTAACAAAGTAGGCGACTGGGCTAGTTGGTTGTGCTCCATACTTAAGATAAACAGCGCGAAAAAACGGATGGCGTTGGTCCTTCGGATTCTTCTTTTGAACTACACAAAAAAGTTAACAGATCAGAACGACAGGCCTTCTGGCTATATTCACAAGCCCACGCGGAAACATTTCCGGCCTTTAACGATATGGCGACTTTAAAGTAGCCGTGAGCATCACGACAGCGTTTTACCAGTAGTGCTTCTTTTTTTCAGTTCTTCTTGTGCATTATATTATTTTAGTACCAAGGAGAACATTCTGTGATATTGAACGGTTTCTGTGAAAGTTCTTTATTTTTCCTCTTCGCCGACGGCGTGCATTATTGCATAAGAAAAATTTTCAAATCTCTTCATTTGCACACTGAAGACTGCTTCTGGACTCGTGAGGGCTTGAGAATTTGTATGCATGCAAGGACTCAGCGTGGTGTGGTGCAACTTTATTATTATTATTATTATTATTATTATTATTATTATTATTATTATTATTATTATTATTATTATTATTATTATTATTATTATTATTGCCACGTGCATTTATCTGTGCTAGCGTTGGTGTTCCTGTGACAGTTTCTTTCGGCTGCATGGTTTGCACCGACGCGTCGCTGTGGCGTTGGAAGCGCGTCGCTGTAGCGTTGGAGCCGCGTTTGTTAAAACTCTGGCTCATGTTCTGTTTCACCATGTCACGAGACGCTCGCGCTCGAAAGCGTTCCTTGCCGCGAATATAAGTGCCGGACTGGTGAGAGCGCGGCCACTCTTACCGGCGACGCTTGACTGCGCATGTTGTTTTCGCCGCCGCCGTAGTCTAGCCAGAGCTCGCGTTTGGGCACAGGTTCGCCCGAATTAAATTTGATTCTTTTATAGTCCCATCGTCTGGTGTGTTCAAGAAAGACCGTCACGTCAACGTGACATTATTATTATTATTATTATTATTATTATTATTATTATTATTATTATTATTATTATTATTATTATTATTATTATTATGTTCCTTCTACTGTGATTGCGACTCACGGCTGCTTGTGGGAAAAAGTGAAAGTTTTCCGTTTTCGAGGTATTTCGAAGCTGAGTTCACTCTACTATACAACTCTCCTATATGCGTAGACAGCTCTGAGCAAATGTTAAAGGTCCCATGACACCAAAATTTCAAACGCGAGATGCTTGCGTTAATTGGTTTTCCTGCATACGAAGGCAATCTTGACCAAGTATTAGCGGCGAACGTCGCCTCTAAGTAATTTTAATATGGTTTCAAAGTAAGCGGGAATGCTCATCCGAGCTTCCAGCACCTCGCGACATCGCCACTAGTGTGACGTAGTTTGTGGGCCATCTGTGACGTTTCACTTTTGTAAGTTGATATCGTGACGTCACAGAGAGACACGGGCGCGCCGCGCTATGGCCTCCGAGCGTAGCCTCCAAGATCGGCTCTCGCAGCCGATCGCGGAGGCCACGCCAAAGGCCGTATTTTTCTGGTTCCTCTCCGTGTTGGTCGCTCAAGCGTACATTGTACGTACACACGCTATGATGCAAAGCGAGTGTGGCGAGCTGGTCTGGCGCTCGCGCTCTCCGCAACGTCACCGAATCTTGAGCTCAAGTGATCAGTGCATGCGCTCACTTCCGACAGCCGCCGCACTAGCCCCGCGGCGCTAGTTTCTTGCAGTTTTTGGCGCGCGTTTCGAAGCTTCATTAAAACTGAACAAAATTAACGATGCTGTGACTAATTAGACTTCGCGCTCGAGAATTTGCCACTCCATGCCGTGATTACAAGACACTGTTCTACTCATTAGAACATAAAAGTCTCCAACAAAAAAATAGCTGTCATGGGCCCTTTAAGCTCAGGAAATGCTGATATTTTAATTGGACGTCAAAGTCAATATTCACATGGCGTGCCTACTGACATCGACACTAGTGTGACGTCAGGCTACAGTACAAATTTTGGTGACTTCACGCAGCAATATGGCAAGTTGTGATGACCTCAGGTACAAAAACATGCAAAATGGCCGCTCGTGCGTCACTCTCGGTCGTATGCTCTCGCCGTTCAGTCGCCGTAGTTGACAGTGCCCGTGAAGCGAGCGAGCGAAGTCGAATTACCTTCTATCGTCGTGTGTGCCCGCGTATAATCGGAAGGCAAGCTCTCTATGGTGCCGACATTTTGCCCCTGAAATGCCGCGGAGGTCTCGGAGGCCACCTTAGCTCATCGCAGGCTCCAGAGCCACTCCGACACCCACCGTGCGTGCCGTACGTTGCATCTTGCACTGTGCCGAAGTATTTGCTGTCGTCGCGGGGTCACTATACAAAATTTTGTACATTGTTCACCCCGCACTTGCAGACGCTGTGCGCGAGAAACCACTAGGCGAAAACGTCACGATTTTTTGCGGGAACACGTCACGAGGGCTCATTACTATGCACATACTGTGTCGTGACGTCAGGCTACAGTAGAAACCGAAACCGGCTTTTAAAGGCATGCTGCAAATAAATTTTCACGGCGCTCTCACGCTTACCAGTACGTTTTCTGGGCTCTGGAGGTCTTGGCCTTTCATTTCATGCAAAAAAAGCGCCAACTGAAAATTTTCGTGGCAGTACTCCTTTAAACGAAAAATTGTGATACCCGGCTTCAACAAAAATGTCCATATTTTATAATTTTCAAGTACAGTAAAGGTTGGCGTATGTGCATTTGAAGTAAACGTTTTGAAAACCACTTTCCTCCAAAAAAGAATGTTTCGTGTTATTTGTTTTCATGGTCGGTGACGAATCATGCGGCCGAGCCTTCTGAGCACGACGCGCAATGACAAGTGCTCTCACGAGCAGCAGAAGCGGGCGGATCAGTGGCTTGTTCCTCCCCCTCCGACAAGCGGAAATCACCAGAGTTATCATATATGCTTGCTACAGTGTTCTCATCGCATTGGTACCATGCATACCACATAGAGGAGCTTCAGAAAGTGACGCGGCAAGTCTTAAGCCGAACATTCCTTGCGCGCGCTAACCCCCGCAACGGCCGGGAGCTGGTTTACAGCCAGAGTTCTTCAATCATACCAGTTACCAAACTCCCCATAGGCACCATGTATCAAAATCCGAACACGCCAAGGGCCAAAACTGCGGAGGATGGATGGATGGATGCTATGAGCGTCCCCTTTGTAGCGGGGCGGTGACATGTGCGCCACCAAGCTCGTAAGAAGATTTAAGCACTTTTTTTCTCTCTCTCTCTCTTTAAATATTCCTCATGCCTTTTAAATTTACTTCAATCAAATCGATCATACTATAGAAAAAAACGGAAATTCATAGCCCAGTTCCCTGCCCCTTATGGCAGAAGGTCCTTATTTTTCTCTATAATTATTTTTGTCCGTTCTCTCTAGTTTTCTGCCACCAGTATTCTAACCGTCTCTTACTTATTTCAATCGCGGCTATGTTCAGCTTCCCGTTGTTCGCCCTAAAACCCAAGGCTTCCTGTAGGGTGGTGCCCAAACGTACACCTGGGCGGATATTTCCGCATTCAATCAGAACATGCTCCGTCGTTTCCCTATCTTTCTCACAGCATGTGCATTTTTCTTCTTCTTTACTGAATTTCGCTTTATAAATACGCGTTCTAAGGCAGCCCGATCTCGCTTCAAACAATAAAGCGCTTCCTCTTGAATTATCATAAAATGCCTCCCTCTTTATTTCGTTTTTGCCCTCTCGGTAGTTATTCAGAGTCGGCTTTTTTTCCATCGCTGCCCTCCAGTAAATCTTCTCCGCCTCTCTGACTTTTCCCTTTACGCTCTTTGTTGTCAGTTCTCTTACAGCCGTATATTTACTGGTGAGCCTCCTAGTTCTCTTTCTCCACTGCGTGTCAACGCTCTTTCTATATAAATAGCGGAACACCTTCACTGCCCACCTACTCTCTTTCATATTCCTTAGCCTTTCTTCAAACCTTATTTTGCTCTGCGCTTCCCTTGCCTCAAAACTCGCCCATCCCATATCGCCCTTTACAGCCTCGTTTGTCGTTTTCCCGTGAGCACCCAACGCGAGGCGTCCCACAGTTATTTGATTCACATCCATTCCTGATTGTATCTCTGGCCTCATGCACACCACTGAGTTCCCAAATGTAAGCCCCGGTACCATTACCCCTTTCCACAGACCCCTAAGCACCTCGTACCTATTGTGTCCCCATAACGCTCTGTGCTTCATTATTGCTGCGTTCCTTTTTCCCTTTGCTGCCAAGGCTTTTTCGTGTACCTTCATGTATATATCACCCTCATTAACCCATACGCCAAGGTACTTGTATTCGCTTACTCTCGGTATTTCTTGGCCCTGTATGGATACCGCCTGGTCGTTGGGATCATTGAATACCATCAATCCGCATTTTGTTACACTAAATCCTAGTCCTAGAGCCTCGCCTTCCTTCCCGCATATATTCACCAGCCGTTGTATATCATCTCGACTGTCCGCGAATAAGACAATATCATCAGCATAAAATAAACCCGGAAGCATCTGCTCAATCATCACGCCGCCCTGTTTGTGTGACATATTAAAACCAATGTTGCTATCTCCTAGCGCTTTTTCCATTCTAACCATGTACAGCATGAATAACAGCGGCGACAAAGGACATCCCTGTCTCAGCCCCTTGCTAATATCAACGTTCTTTCTACTACTGATTCCTTCCCATTCTATGCAAACTGTATTTTCTCGATATATTTCCCTCAAAAGCTGTTCACAATCGTCGCCTATGCCCATTCCTTCCAAAATTTCCCACAATATTTCCTGATTAACATTGTCATACGCCCCAGTGATGTCTAGAAAAGCCACATACAACGGCCTCCTTTCTATTTTAGATATTTCAGATTATTTCAGATATTTCAGATTTCAGGTTAGCAGATTGTCGCGCCATCTGTCGACACAAAAACCAACTAACAAATGGCAGGTTAGTGTGTTTTGTGTTATGGGGCGCAGAAAGCTCCGCCGCGTCAATGAAGCGAGCCTTATGCAAACGATGTTGCGCACACAGAAAATCCGTCAATTTCACCGTGGTTCTGGCGTCCCTGGCGTCTTCTGCAGAACAAGAAAATTCACTGACCTTGTGCCGTCGCTTCTGCTTCTGCACGAACACTGAGCGTTCACGAAGTGTTTTGTCCGTGCTAACTGCTCTCACGAAAGAAGCAGGGAATCATCTGTTCGGCTGCCGAGGCCGCTGGTGAAAGAACAAGAAAGCTATTCGAACAGCGGATGATTTTCGGTGAATAATTATTCTTTTTTTTTTCGTCTGAATGTCGATGTGTCATTGGGAATCCAGCACAAAGCGCGCACCAGTGGAATTCAGTTCACACGACTACAGCATCGATGTGTCAACACAGCAGCAGAAGGCCTTTAATGCAGAGCGTGTCGTCTGCAAGCGAAAAAGCGTATGGTGCAAGTCGACGATCCGAGTGCAGGCGAATTGCAATGTAAGGCGTCTCTGTCTCTCGCTGCTTTCTTCTGCCCCTCTTTAGCCGCGTGATAAGAGAGCCATTAGCAACTGTTACGGTGCTCCAACGTTTGTGGCCGCCACTTTCATGCAATAAACATCGCCTCCGAGATCCAGTGAGTGTAGCGTTTTCAGTTATGGCTCCCAGATGGGGCGACAGTCTGCTAACCTCCGCCAATTTGGCCGTCGGCTTGTCCAGATTTCGGAATGCAGTTTGGCAACTGGTATGATTGAAGAACTCTGGTTTACAGCGGGTTGGCTCGGAGCGCCACCGCCAAGTTGCGGCGATAGGTAGCAACAGCCCCCCGTGCGCAGGCCGAAAAAGGGGGAAGCGAACGAGCGCGTTCAGACCGGCCGTGCCCGAGATGCTGCATCGCGGCGGTATTCTGTGAGAGGGCGCACAGGTGCTGGTAGAAGTCCCTGAAAAATAACTAAAGTAGCGCCATTCGTGTCAGTGTGGAGGCACCTCCTCTCTCGTTTGCTTTGTAGATTGAAAATGAAGTTAGTTGAGAAGGCACTTGCCGCCGTCGTACGTTCAGCTAAACGCAAGAGGGCGCATCGGTTGTAAGCGACCATATTGGGGGGGGGGGGGGGGGGGTTGAGTTTGAAAGAAATAATTAGGAAAGTGCCGGTAAATACCAGAGTATAATGCATTTAGAGGCAAGTGGCGTGTTTCTTTTTCTGCAAGTGTAAAAATATGCAGTACATTATCAGTGAGTACGTGCAGGTGTTCGGCGTGTGTTTATATGCGTGGTGTCGGCTACACGGCATGGGACAGGTTCACGGTTACGACGCAGTTATGTTTTTGTGCAATATATTAAATATACAGCGTCATAAAAGTGGTCTGTAGCACAATGAAGCAAGCAAAGCGTTGTACCGGTAAAACCTATCCCCGGAAGCGAATAGCACACGACGCGAGAGCCCAGCATTCGCTTGCCGATGTGCTTGGGCTGATGGATGGATGGATGGATGGATGCTATGAGCGTCCCCTTTGTAGCGGGGCGGCGACACGTGCGCCACCAGGCTCGTAAAAAAATTCAAGAACTTTTCTTTTTTTCCCTCTCTCTTTAAGTTGGCCTCAAGCCTTTTAAATCTACTTCAATTAAGTCGATCATACTATAGCTAAAACGTAAATTCATAGCCCAGTTTTCTGCCCCTTATGGCAGAAAGTCCTTATTTTCCGCTATAATTATTTTTGTCCGTTCTCTCTGGTTTTCTGACGGTCTCGATGGCAGCGCCCCCGCGCGCCGTGCAAATTCAGCTTCGGCCGCGCTAAGCGATGGCAAAGCACGGCGCGCCACTAGCTTTTTGAAGGTCGGGCGAACGCCATCTTGGATGTCCACCCCGCGTGCGCCGCGCGCGGCGTCTGCTCGCCCTCGCGTGATCACGATTGAATCTTCCGACAGCGCTGCATGTTTTGGGATGCAACAAAAGCACGTACAACAACGGAAAGATGGAGTTTTCGCTTCCGCGATGAAAGCTAAATGCCAAACGTCGAGGCGTGTGGCTCCAGCGTATCGGACGGCTATGTCGCACTCACGCCGAGGCAACGGCGGAGAAGCCGGAGACCTAGTGCAGGGACGATGGCCGCCGAAGACGGTTCCCGCGAAATCGAGCGCGTGCTCTGCGGGCAAGGCTGGCCCTCATAGCCCTTCCTACGGCCCTACTAGCCGCCAAACACGCAGATTACGCAGTGGTGTCAGTGCACCCCGTGCAGCGGTGCAGCCGCGTGGTTTCGCAAGGCCTTTTAATTTCGCGTAGGCAGTTTCTCGGTGGACACACTAGAGGCGCTGCTGCTGCGGCTAGGAGAGGAGGCAGAGGCGAAGAGGCGCATTTGGCGCCACTTTAGTTTTTTTTCGGGGACTTTAGCTAGAAGAGTCTCGAAAGGCAATGTGGGATGGCGGCCACACAAGAGATAAAAGGGGGAGAAGCTAGCGGTGTCGTGGCGAGACGAGTTGTATGCAAATGTCACATGTAGCAAGGTGCTGTCCCAATCACGGTGGTCTGAAGAAACGTACATGGAGAGCATTGTGGTCAGTGTACGATTAAGGCGCTCAGTAAGGCCATTGGTTTTCGGGTGGTATGCAGTGGTCAGTTTGTGACGTATGGAACACGAACGAAGAATGTCGTCGAAGACTCTGGAGAGAAATGAGCGTCCGCGGTCGGTCAGCAGCTGTCGAGGAGCGCCGTGGTGGAGAATAACGTCGTAAAGGAGGAATTCCGCAACGTCAGTGGCACAGCTTGTCGGTAGTGCTCGCGTGATGGCGTATCGCGTCGCGTAGTCGGTAGCTACTGCTATCCACTTATTCCCATTCAGGGATGTTGGGAATGGTCCGATGAGATCAAGCCCGACGCGGTAGAACGGGACAGCTGGAATATCTATGGGCTGAAGAGGACCAGCTGGCGAAGTGGGCGGATGCTTGTGGCGCTGGCAGGACTCACAGGCCGCAACGTATCGGCGTACAGAACGGTGGAGGCCTGGCCAGAAGAATCGACGCCACACGCGATCGTACTGTGACGTGCCAGTTGCTCCAAGGTGTCCAGCAGTGGGGGCGTCATGAAGCTGTTCAAGAACAGTCGAACGGAGTGTTTCAGGAATAACAAGTAGAAGCTCGGGGCCGTCGGAGGTATTGTTTCGTCTGTACAAGATGCCATCATGGAGAACGAACAATTGTAGAGACGGGTCAGAGGAACGAGAACGCATACGGTGGATAATGGACCGCAGATTGGCGTCGCTTCGGAGAATTCGGGCCAACAACAACGAAAAAAAAGGAAAAAAAGATGAGAGTAATCATCCCACTGCTGGCCGAATGAGGCACATGAATATTTTTTCGAATGAATGGAGAAACTAAATCAAGAACAAGAAGCCAAAAAGGATGAAAGAGAGAAAAGAACGTTATCTTGAGCTGGTTAAGTTGCACAGGGAGCACATTGATGCCCTGAAAGACCTTGCGGCAAAGATCGACACTTGAAGGCATAGCATACCTTGCACACGTGACTGCCTTTGTGTGTCAACATACATGTACAATAAATAAACCTAAGTTTTGCCAATATGATAACTTGTCCTCAGCTACTGCTCTCATCACTCCCTACAGTTGCTGCATCAAAGCGTTTCTTTTCAGTTCGCCTCGACAGCGCAGCACACTTTCACGGTCAGTCAGTGGCTGCCTGTTTTGATTCAGCTCTGCACGCTCCTCCCTGATCTGCAGAAGTTGATCTTGTGTAAATTCTTCTCTCTCTTCTTCACTCAACAGGTCCTCCACACCTGTGTCACCGCTGTCGAGGCATATGTTGTGGAGCACACAGCATGCTATTATAAACTGTGTGATTTTGTCCACTTTGGTAAACTCAATGTATCGGAGCTGTCGAAACCTGTGCTTTTTCAAAAGAGCAAAGGCATTCTCGATCACCGCCCTTGTTAATGAAAGGCGATAATTGAACCTGCTTTTATCTGGTGTCATGTTGCCATAATTTTTAAATGGCGTAAGCAGGTGTTCTCTAATTGCATACGCGGCGTCTCCTAGAATATGATACTTGTTCACCTGGCAGTGTCGGCAGGTCTTGCTGAACACTTGATAAACTCGGCACACGCGAATCGTGCACCTTGCTTGGTGGGCCAGTAAAAGCATCCTGAAATCCACTTTTGCTATCGCAGATACCATGTATAGTCGTGGATACCTCGTCGTGCCTGTTTATGTACGTAGACCTAATCTTCTTCGCCGGGCAGCGCATCGGGATGTATGTTCCATCGATGCATCCTATGACACCTGGGAATCCTGCTAGCTGAAAAGAGAGCAAACAATTGCTAAGTCAGAATAAACTTGATACGCATACTTAGTAAAGACGTGAAAAATGTGTAAGTACGCTCCAGTCTGCAGTATTCAGTGCAATGCATTAGAAGTGGAAATTATTAGGCCTGATAAGCCAAGTCATGTCCCGATTCGATTTTGTCTACATGTAACTTTCCGAGAATAAGCACACAGTACTTATTATTATATTATTATATCGCTTTTAGTTAAGTAAACAAAAATATGGAGTTCAAGGGACTGCTTCATCATGCATATTTAATTATTCCTCTACATAATATATGAACATTCTGTTTAGCACTCCAGAATATGTCACATGACTTGCGCTGTGCTTTGTGCCTCATGCTCTGTGCCACATGTTCTGCGCCACTTGTTCAGTATTTATATGTTTGCTTCTTCCAAAAAAACAGTTGAGAGTTAGCGCTCGTGTGTCCTTCTTTTCTGTGTCTGTGTCTTCCGTGCGCGCTAAAAAAGTTTAAATATGGATAACTACCAACTAGCCCAGCTATCAGTCTTGCTGCTAATATATGAATGCGCATAAAAATAGAAGGCAATATACACACTTCCTGGAAATCCCTCGCCAGTGCATCTTTGTCCAGTCCAAAGTGTATTATGTCTGGAGCAATCTTGCACAAGAAGCCAAGAACTCTATCGATCACGGCAAACTGTGTTGACTCTGCCATGTCGAAGAGGACAGCAACCTCTCTCATTGATGCCTTGTTGACAGCATACCTACAAATATCGTACAGGTTAATGCACTTATGTGTCTTAACAAGAAGATACATCATACATGCAACTGCATAGCACCGTGTTTAAATCAAGATATGGATCCAATAATGTGACAGTTGAAATGACACTAATTAAAGCTGCATGCGCAAGTCACTACATCGTTGCATACGTAATGTTTCTGAGCGCTCTGCATGGGCCTCAAGTTGGCCCTTTATTACTAAATTTGTAGTTTTTTGTCGCTTGGTAACATGGCAAGTACTCATTTGTGCCGTAATGTGCACCAAGATTAAATGAAACAGCATGTGTCTACGTGACCCCTTAAAGTGAAGCAACATCACAGAAACCACAACGTTAATAAGGACAAGCACATGCAGTACGCATAGTAGGCCAGAGGCTGGAAATATCTGTTACCTGCTTGCTAATCAACATCCACGGGAAATTAGGAAGCTCTAATGCTTTATGGAATTCCATGTTTCCCACAAATAAAAGGGGGCAGAGGGGACGTGCCTACAGCAATTTTTGTTGAGACTGTACACGAAGTACTGCCTCAAGGATGTGGATACCTCTTTTTAGCATTTATCGAAACATAACGAAAAGCGCTGTTCCTGTAAAGCACTTTCTCAGAACGGTGGTGGAGGCACTAAGCAGCATGACTCCTTCAAAAAAAAATAGAGAGAGAGAAAAGAAAAAAAAAACTCTCCGTTAACGAACTAAACGGATGATCACAATAGACAACGAAAATCCACAGACGCTCGATATGTATATTGCCGGTTGAGCTACACTGCCGGTATTATGAACACCGCAAGCAGTACTTGTCGCCTGCAGCGAACAGAAAAACTAATTTGCTCACCAGAGAAATGAGAGAATGTGCTCCTCTGACGTTTTTACGGGCACACCACCATGGCTTCTGTCTGACGGGAAAAATTCCGATTCTTCAAACTGTTTGATCAGGTTGTAACAAGCCGATTGAGCGAGGCGGAAGTTGCTGCGAAACTGTAAATGGAGATAACATTACGTTCTGCCACTTTTGCCTCGTGACCGACCTTACCTGTTTGTAGGAATAATTGCTGACAACGTTCCGAACGTAGCCGTTGATTTTCGGAACATCAAGAGGCTCGGCGAACAACTCTGCGAACTTGTTAGCATAGATCTGGCTATCGTCGTCGTCGTCGTCGTCGTCCGAGCTGCTAGCGTCAAGGCATTCATCTGCGAGCTGCTGTAATAACAGCATTGACGTTTCCTCCGCCTTCAGTAGCCGCCTCCCTTTTGACATGACTTCGTAGATGTGAACTCGGCCGAAAACGCCACGAACAACACACGTGCACGAAGGTTTACGCGTCCAGCGATCTGCCCGTGTCGCCCGTGCGTCCCTCTGAAGCGCTAAAGCCCCTTGATGTTGGAAAGTACCGCCACTCTTTGAACAACACCGCGACACCCTCGCCGGAGCCGTCAACCTCCTCGTTTTCTCCCCTTCGTTCGCGGAGCCAGCGCATCCGCAACGCTGAGTGGCTGCGGCGCGCAGTCAGGTGACCTTGACGTCACGAAAGCGACGCACAACTTGTTTTCGCGCGCTTCTTGTTTCCCTCGCCCGCCATGCGCCTGCCCAGCGGTGGTCGCCCTGCGGCTTCTAACGTGCGTTTCGCAAGTGTTTCCGCCTTTCTGTAGCGGTGTGAACTTCGTTTGCTGTGGAAATCTCTTGCTTCCATTCGTTTCAATGCAGCAGTAAGCCAGAGAAAGGGCTAGCATGATTTTCGATCTTTCGAGGACAACTGAATGTTGTGCGCCGGAAGCAGTAGCTTCAAAACGTCGGGGAAAAGCATGTCCCCCTTCTAAGCACACAGTTCCGTGCGAGTTTACTGTCACAGTTTTCCTTAGGACGTTGGTGAAGTTGCATGGATATTTCAATGTACCTTGCATACCCGGACTTTTCGTTCACTACAGTAGAGAACGCCTATATGTTTTGTTGACTTCGTGCATTGGACAGTGTTCTCGTGCATGCACTAGTTTTCAAATGATCTAATTCATAAGTTAAGTGCCTGTAACTTCTGCTTCGTAATTGTGCGCGTGTGTGTGCGCGCGTCTGTGCCTGTGTATATGTATGTGTGAGCTTGCGATAGCATGTGTGAACGCGTCTGTATGTGTGTGCGTGTTCGCGCACGTCTTGTGTGCATGTACATCTGCGTGTGTTTGTGTGTACATGGTCGCATGTATGTGTCCGTGTGCGCGCGTTCGCGCGTGTATAATGTATGCACGTATGTATGTATGTGCGTGCTTTTATTGTGTGTGTCTGCGTATGTATGTATGTATTTATGTATGTATGTATGTGTTTGCGCGTGGTGGTATCTGTGCACGTGCCTATGTATGTATCCATGTGCGAGCGTGTGTATGTATGTGCTTGTCGCATGTGTGTTGATATATGCGTGTGTATGCATGTGCTTGTCGCATGTGTGTTGACATATGCGTGTGTATGCGTATGTTGACATATGCGTATGTACATGAACGTGTATGTGCTAGTCGCATGTGTGTGGACACATGCGTGTGCATGTATCTATGTGCGTGTGGTCGTACGTGCATGTGTCGTACATGTCCGCGTGTGCATGTACTGTGTGCGTGTGGCTGTATGTGCTCGCGTGCGTATTTTTGCGTGTGTTCGCACGTGTACGTGTATTATGTGCGCGTGTCCGTGTGTGCGTGTTCGCCTGTACGTATATGTACTTGCGTTTGTGCACCGCGTTAATGTGCGAGTACCTGCGCGCATGTGGTCGCATGCGCATGCGCGTGTGTGTATTTTTGAGTGTGTGTGTGCGTATGTGTGTACGCGTGCACCCGTGCGTTCGTATGCGCGCGCACGTGTAATCGTTCGCGAATGTTCCTGTGCGCGTGTTCCAGCGCCTGTATGTATATGTATGTGCATGTGCGCATGTGTTGGTATGTGCGTGCGTGCTGCGCTTGCATTTAACCACGACGAAGTATAGGCACGTGCGTTCTTATAGGCTCTTTCGAAAACACAGCATGTGTTTTGCACAGTGGCTTTGATAGAAAGGCATTCGGCCCGCCTGTGCCGGGAAATTCACTTTAAATAAACTATTTGTTCTTCGTTAGATCCTTATTTATTCTATTCACTAACCACTTACATGTAACACATTCTCCTGTCTATTCTACGCTGCTTGCATTGTATTCGTCACCGTAAGGCGAGCCCAACGGACGACGGCGAGGCAAACCGCGCAGCCACTGGCAGGTACTCATTTTTTTCGGTGCGCTCTCGCTTGTTTTAACCGAAGCGTCCCGAAACAAAAACATCCGTCGTGAAGTTATACTGGAAGCATACTATCCTCACGCCAGTTTCACAAGGGATAAATTCCTATTTGGCGCTTCAAGGGGCCGAATAAACAAGCGCGCGCAATACATCTCAATGCGGTTGCAACGCGCCACTGGAGGGTTCAGCGTGCCGTGCGCACCGCTCCGGCGCGGGGAGGGAAGAAATCCGAGGAGGATTGAGGAGGAAAGCGCGCGTGTGGAGGAGAGTGTCGCTACTTTCCAACATCAAGGGGCTTTATGAAGCGCTCGCTCGCGCTGTCACCTGCCGGCAACTGCGGCATCTTGTGTCACGTGACCCGCGCTCTTGGCCAGATCGCGCGACGCTCTCGCTTCGAAGTCAGAGCGGTCTGGAGCGCTCTGAGTCAGAGGCTCACGCTCCGAAAGAACCAACCGAAGGTAGTTCGAGCGCTCGAATTTTACCAACCGAAGGCGCGGCCACTTTTCGGAGCGCTCCAGAGCGCTCAAAATACGCCATCCGAAGACGCCATAAGTTAGTCTTCCGGCACCGCGCATAGAACTGCACTCTTTTAACACGTTTATAAGTGACGCATTTATACTCAATGGAGCAACGCCGCGCACGAGTGCTTGCATCTTTCGGAGAGGCCTGCTACGCATGAACACGTACCTGCCTTCTCCAACTTCAGGCTCGCTGGGAAGGCTCTTTATCCTTAAGAAAATCTGATGCGGATCTCCGAACAAGTGCGACGTTTGAACGCACAGCGCAATTATTTCCGCTGTTTCGCCGCTCAAATCTTTTAGACCGATTAATATCGGATGTTCGGCAGCAAGAGCCCTTTCGCATTCGACGAAGCATCGTGATTCGAACCCGCAATCAAGAAACTTTAGCACAGCGCTAAGCGGAAGCGCGGCCGTGACACTGGATATAGAAGCCATCTTTGTTTTTCTCAGCAATGTTGCCAGATGAACCACTTTTTCTGGAGTTGCGAATTGCAGGCATCCTGACGACAGACAGCAGTTACGATGATGCCATTTCCATCTTGAAGGAGCGGTTTGGAGACGTGCGCATCATTGAACAAAAATGCCTCGAAAATCTTCGCACACTACGGCCTGTCACTACGTCGACGAACGTTAGTGCACTTAGGAGCCTCTACGACTTTGTCCAGGTAAACATCAGAGGCCTCAATGGTCTCGGGGTCACGGAGTCGAACTACGCCGCCATGCTTTGTGAGGTGTTGATGAAGTCGATTCCACAGGACATAATGGTGGAATATTACCGACGGCGGCGACTTGCGGCATCAAGTGAAAATGACCAACCAAGATCGGAAGAACTTAAGCAACTGCTAGATCACCTACGCATCGAGGTGGAATGCAGGGAGCAGACAACCTACCAGCAGTGAGTGTCGTACGACAGTGAACAACATACCTCCGGCAGCCGTAGGAATCAGCCAACGGCATCGGCTGCAATTCTCAACAACAGCTCCAGGACGAGAGACGAGGGATGTGTCTTCTGCAAGGAGGCACATCCAACACAGGATTGCGTTGCACCGATCCGTGACGCGGAAAAAAAGCGCCTTCTGTCGGCGGCTGGCTGCTGCTTCAGGTGTACAACTCAGGGCCACCGAGCAAGCGACTGTCGACGTAAGGTGAGCTGCTCGCATTGCCAAAGAAGACACGCTACTTAGATGTGTTTCAGAGCACACGCGAAAACCACTAACGTACCGACGCCACCGCTGCAAACAACGAGCAGTACATCCATGCATGCTTTGTCACAGCGAGACAAGCGAAGTAATGACACCATACTTCTTCAAACGTTCAGAGCATGGATAAATGGCACCAAGAGCTCGTGCTAGGCGTCTTGGATAACGGTAGCCAGCGTACTTTCATAAAGGAAGACGTTTCAAGAAAAATGAGCCTCAAAGTGTTAGGCGAGATTGACATTACCGTCAACGTGTTTGGAAACAACAATGTAGGTCGAAGTACACGTCGCCGACTGGTCGAAGTAACCTTACAGAGTCAGTTTGATTGTGTTCACCACGTCATTCAGGCAATAGAAATCGAGCACATTTGTGAAGTCCTTGTCGAAGTGCCTACCGATCACGAATTCATCAAAGACTTGCAGAATCGTGGCGTCCGATTGGCTGATGATGTTTGTTTCCCGCACATTAAACAAGAAGGAATTAGCTTATTAATTGGCTCAGACCAGTTGTGCAAAATCCTTGGAAAGGACGTCACGTGGAATGACAAAAGCAAAGGTCTTCTATCCATTGAAACGGCACTGGGTTGGACAATCCAAGGACCCGTAAACCACGATGAAGCCGTTCATCCACATACAAACTCAAATATTTGTGTACTTCGAACGAATTTCTGCTTGAATGACGAAGCTAGGCGCATGCTTCGACATCAGAAAGTTTTGGCAACTAGAAAGCTTAGGGATCAGAGATGCTGCGGAGCCATCCTTTCATGATCAGCAAGTTTTGAAAACTTTTAACGAGACCATTCAATTCCGCAACAAAAGATATGAAGTTCGTCTACCTTGGAAAAACCTGCCGTCCGACCTGAACGATAACCGCGCCGTAGCGATCAAGTGCTGTTGCTGCCTCCTTCGTCGGCTATCTCGAGACACGAACGTTCTGCGCAGCTATGATGCAGCAGTCAGACAGTATCTTGAGGATGGCCATGCGGACCAGTTCCCATCATCGAGGATGTGAATACGACAAAGTACTACATGCCCCAAAGAGAAGCGATCAGAGAATCATCCTGCACGACCAGACTCAGAGTTGTCTTCGACGCGTCCTCTGATGGCACTGGAATAACTTCTCTAAATGACCACTTGGAAGGAGGTCCAAACCTCAACAACGAAATGTTGAAGACGTTGCTGTGCTTTTGCCAATATCGACTCCGGGTCGACGCATGGATTTTGAGGTTCGTCGCAGCGTCCTGCGGCCTACCATCCCCTGAAGGGCACTTAACGGCAGAGGAGCGTGCCAGTTCTGAAAAGCACTGCATTCTGATTACCCAAAGGAAACGATTCGATCCAGAATTAGCAGCCCTCCATGCAGGACGAAATATTGACAAGGCCTCTACAATTCGGAATTCGCATCCCTTTCTGGCGGAGGCGGATGGTTTGCTGTTCATTGAAACCAGACCGCAAAACGTTGGGGACGAGAAAGGCATCAACCACCCGATTCGGCTTCCCGGTCATCACGTCACCACTGATCTCGTCGCAACGCACCTGCACCGAACGTCTTCCCTTGCGGGGATCGCAACAACTATCGCAGAACTCCGAGAGCGCTTCTGGGTGACGAAAGGGAAAGTGCGTGTGAAAAAAGTGATTAGGGATGGTAAAATCGATGAATGATTAATCGATTAATCGATTAAATCTACACCGTTAATCGATTAATCATAATCAAATTTGTCCTTTCAATTAATCGAATTAATCGATTAAAGCTCTTCGATTAATCAATTACCCCCCCCCCCCTTATCCCAACACTGCCCCTTGGTCGGAGCACATGATTGCGAGGCGTCGCGCCGAGACGCAGATGTCGAGCGCATGTAGAAGGAGCCCAGAGCCGCAGGCGGCCATACTCCATAGAGATAGAAATGAACTCGACCCGATATCCGTCGCCTACAACATTTTATTTAACCCCCATATTTTACTTGCTTCTTGTGTAAGTGCCACATTGTAATATGCGCTGCTTATTTCTTGACTGGTTCAGTTCTTATTGCCGTTGTATTTTACTCCTCAGCGCATTAAAGATTATTTGTCACCAATGAAAAAAAGAGAGGTAATATATTAGAAGGTAGAGAGGGTGGCCTGATCTAGTACGCCCCGGCCTTCCACTCTGCTTTAGGGACAACGCAACAGGGGAAAAAGAGTGATGAAGCATGATGATGGGGATAAGAATGAGTGATCCGTATATACATAATAGACATGACTGCATTACGCTTGATACCAACTAGCCCAAGTGTCCGCCTTAACGCCTATATACCCTTTGATAACTGTAATGCTAGCTTACCTCCAATGCAGTTAGCCCAACTTATGGCACCTATTCACTTCTGCAAAACAGCGTGCTATGACATGGAAAATGTCATCTCAGCTCTCTTGACATAAACTATCATTGTAGTCAAACCCCAGTGCGTGTAACTGGGACCACGCCTCTACTTGAAACGTCACAGGGGCCGCCATTAGTTGGGCGAATATGCTGTGCAGGGAAACGCACTCGAGGATCATGAAAAAAGTGTAATAGTCGCATAATGGAAAGACGCCACTTTAGCTGCATTCAAGTTGTAATAGCCGCTTTTCATAATCCGCAGCTTTGCGCATTGGTATACCGAACATCTAGCATCCAGTCCATTTGTATTGAAAAAATGACCTTGTAGCATTTGGTAATTCTGTATGGTCGCCTATTCGGGTGAAATACAGCTTTCATCTATTGCTTGTACTCCCATGTCAGCCAGCCTAGAGGCCGCCGTCTACTGCTGTGACACGAATGGAGGACAGTCGCGAACTACTATGTGTTCTAATCTCTGATATATTAGACAGCGCCCACAGTTCGAGCTGTACGCGCGATTGAAAAGGTGCGCGTAGCGCCGAGTTAAGTCGGCGACCATGCAGGTGAAACCTGTGCAGTATACTGGCACCGTTGCCGTTTATTATAGCCGGGAGGGAAAACTCCTATCACTATATTTCCCGCAGATGCTTGCACTGATGGCCTGTTTGAGACCAGTATGTCGCTGTGCAATCTCGCATGAGTGACCTCAAGGAAGAGATGACGTCAATTCGTGGTTATAGTATTATCGAGCGCTTCCACAATATCTAACGGACAAACCGAGAAACATTGCCGTCCCTACAAGAGCGAGCGTCTTTGACTTTCCTTTCCTCCTCGTCTCTTTTTTTTTACCTTTGTCGGGATTTCCTCACCCTCGGCCACACTGCATGTTTCCGGTGCGAACCAGTGTGGTCGCCGAAAGCGCATCCGATTTCGGTTCGCTCTTGTAGGCAGACTTCGAAGAAATATGATCTGCTACGGAATCGTCCATGGATCATGGCCACCCACGGAATCTTGGATTCTTGACAACATCCAAAGAATACGGGCTCCCTGTGTTCAGTGGGCGTAAGTGCGAATTTTCACGCAGCCGCTAATGCGCGCACGTGGTGTCTAGCGCGTCGGATAAATACTTGTGTCGATATCAAACACAAGCAGCGCCTCTCAGACAACGACGCATCATTTTTCAAGTGCTTATAAAAAATGCCGATTAATCGATTAATCGATCAAAAAATCACAGCGAAAGCAATTAATCGATGAAAGGCTAAATCGACGAACGATTAACGATTAATCGATTAAAAAATTTAATCGACCATCCCTAGAAGTGATCGAGCAGTATACTTGGTGTGCGCGAAGATTCGACGTCAAGGTTATGTTGGATACTCGAACGTTTGCTAGAGAACCTTACGGGAAGCGACGGAGTTGTGCGCGCATGTCGCCTAAGGTTAGGAAACGGCAAAGTAGACACGCGGCCTGTGTAGCATCTGCGCTTCCTAGATATGCGCCCATGGCATTTCGTGGGCCGGGAGTGTTAAAAAGAGAAAAGAAATAGCGGGCGCGAAAGAAGAAGTAGGATCGCGAGCGCGTGGCACGTGGTGTTTCTTGGTTTTTCTGTTTCGGAAAAAACGCATCGTGGCGTCTCGCTGCTCGGCGCTCTTCAGGCGTATTGTCTTCCGCCGCCCTTCGAAGCCTGGTTATTATTCATAGAAGTCCTCGGACTTTACAAAAGCACGAGATCTTGTAGGCTTCAACGATTAGGCGTGTTGTTTCATTCCTGTTTTTTTGCAATTACAGTGGTACGTTTAAATTCAGGTTTGCACCCACATTCCTCGCAGTGAATGGCCAGCCACCCCCCTGTCTTGTTTTTCACGTTGTACGCATGTTCACGGAGGCGATCGTTAATGCAGCGAGCTGTCTGGCCGATATACACGCGGTCACATGTCAGCGGAATACTACACACAACCCCTTTAACACATTGTACATAATTATATTGATCTTGGTTCTTTTTACAGGATTTCTTTTCTTCACAGTTTGGGTCAGTCAATTTGCAAATTGACGCAAGTTTGGCTGGCGCGGACAAAAAAACCCTCCCATCAGCCCGTTCCGCAATCTTCTTGATGTTATGCGATAATTTATGAATGTACGGTATCACAGCACGTTTTCTTTTATCCATGTTATGAGGTGCGAGAAGCAGTTTCGAAGCAGACACTTTTGCATTCCTAAGCAACTTCTCGGCTATGGAGACAACCAGTTTATCAGGGTAACCTGCCTGTGATAATCGTGTTGCTTGCTCTCAAAAGCTTTGGTTCATTTGGTGAGGGCAGGATTTTTCCAGGGCATTCTTTAGGCGCACATTGGCAATTCCCCTTTTCACTAACTTCGAGTGTGCTGAGTTAAAGGGAAGAATTGGTTTATTTACTCGAGGTTCGTAACCCCAGCACAAGTGGTTTTCGGAGAAATTTAGCCGAACATCAAGAAAACGAATGTTCCCTTCATTGGGAAGCTCATGAGTAACACGCAAAGGGTCTAAGCCTTTTTTAAACAAGAGGTAAAACATTTTTAGATTCTTGAGCAAGATCTGCCACGTCACATTCTAAAAGAAGCAAATAACCGTCAACGAATCTAAAAACCTTCACCACATTTGTGGAGCTAAGATCAGCAGCTAGTGCATTGTCAAGACGGAAAAAAACGGATCGCTAAGAATAGGGGCTATGCATGAACCTATGCATACGCCTGCCTTTTGCAGAAAGCATCTTTCATTCCATTTCACCATGGTCGATCTCAAATAAAATTGAAGTGTTTCTAAAAAATGGCTATTAGAGATGCCTGATTCGGTTTGGAAAGCTATATTTCCCCGAACTCTTCGATAGCTCGTTCGACGCAGCTTAGCAAACTACTGTGGGGTAAACTATAGATAATATAGATCGGTGATGTCTACGGAAAAACCTCAGATTCTTGCCTGAGGCTGAACTGGTAAAGTTTAGAACCTCCTGTAAGTTACTAATGAGAAACGGGTCGTTGGCTGGCAATAGCTTTAGTTTTTCTTGTAAAAACAGGCCAAGAGCTTTTTGCCGAGAGTCACGCTTTGATATCTCTGAATGGGGCATCTGCTTTCCGAGTTTTTAACGTGAAGAAAACCTCCAGAAAATCTTTAGGGCTCTTTCTGTACTTTCCTTTAACTGCGCCAGGTTCAAACGTGAGCAAAGTTTTTTGGCTTCACTCTTTCGCTTTCGAATTAAAATGCTGTCGTGCTGGTTAAAAGATTTCAAAAGCGCCTGGCTTGTATTTTCGCTGCAAGTACCAGAAGTTAAAACTGCGAAGCCGCCGTCTTTGTCCGCTTGGACTACGCATAGCGCATTGTCGGTTAAATAGGGACATTTAGCGTGTCCGGTAAACCGCCATACGCAAAGGTGTAGCGGATACCGGATAGCGTGTAGCGTTGTTTTTCGCAGTGAAATGGCGCCAGCTATGGGGGATAAACAAAACAAGCAAACCCGCGTTATATGTCCTCCGAGATTCTGGAAGCCACTCGCTAAGCCTACAGCTTCGATAATATCAGTCTGGCTCTCAGAAACGGCGTTGAATCATCACGGATACTTTACTGTCGAAGCTGCATGATACAAAGCTAAGGCAAATACAACCGTCAGTTAGTTACTTAAGGGCTACAGAGTGCGCGACTACCACTTGAAAGATTCGAAGCGGAGGGCGATAAGTCGGCCATGTTTGCCAATGCGCTGTTTACGCCCGGTATTCCGCTCTACGCAAAGCGCTTGCGTATAGCGGTTTACCGGACACGCTAAATGTCCCTAATAACGGACGCGTTTCACTGGAAGCGGAGTGTCCGTCTCTTACACCGGTTAAGAATATCCACACCTTGCGAAATGCAGTTTTGAGATTCTTCGTCGGTGGCGAAATGTGAAACTTGCTTGACGTAGGAAAGCAGCTCCGGTGGGGTTCTTTTTACTTGTATGACGAATTTCGGTCCAAGGGTTAACACACGGTGAACATCACCCAGAAGATGAACATCATCAGGAGAGTGCACAGTGCACTTCGGTGCAGGTCCCCCCTTGCGAACATGGTTCCGTAGCTGTTTTAGCTGCAGCTGCCACAGAAATTCTGAGGCGCGGTCGGCAGTGCGCTGAAGTTCTCGAAGGACTTTGTTGGCCCTCGGTGAAGGCGTCGTCTCGTTGACCTGTACAGACAGGAGCTGTCTATAAAACCTGGCTTGCCGAAGTACTTCACCCCTAAGCATCTTGCACAGCCTCACACCATGTCCTGCCGACGGGTATAGAAGCCGCCGAAGAGGGCTTTTACATCTTCTGGAAGGATGTGGTTCTTTAGGCAAACTCCGAGAGTTCTTGCTCTGCATACGGTCGGGCCGATGGGCGCCGCAGTGGTAAAAGGGTCACAAAAACGAAGAAAAGCAGGGCCCGATGAACTAGCAATGAACTTCAGAAGGGTTGCAACCTGGGCTTGTTGGTGGATCATGATGAACTGAAGCGTTGCGCACAAGATCGAGGACACAAGAAGGACCACAAGATGACAAACGAAGCGCAAACTTACAACACTTTATTGGCGGCAATTGTGACCTTGTTTATACCAGAGATGAGCACTTATCGCGTATTACAAAGCAAAACAACATCTTACATCACAAGTGTAGTGCCACCCAGATATGCTATTTCATTTGGTGATAATCAGATGGAAGGCATGCTGATGCATTTGTCTTTCGGCACGAGATCTTGTGGGCTTCAAGCATTAGGCGCGTTGTTTCATTCCTGTTTTTTGCAATTACAGCGGTACGTTTAAATTCAGGTTTGCGCCCCCATTCCTCGCAGTGAATGGCCAACCACCCCCCTGTCTTGTTTTTCGCGTTGTACTGTGAACTGTGATGAAAATAAATCCTGTAAGAAGAATCATCAAGATCAATATAATTATGTACAATGTGTTAAAGGGGTTGTGTATAGTATTCCGCTGACATGTGACCACGTGTATATCGGCCAGACAGCTCGCTGTATTAACGATCCCCTCCGTGAACAACTGCCTCAAACCGCTCACAACAGGGCGCCGTGGTGTACATTGCAATGTGCGCCGGCGAACACCTATCCACACTCACGCGGTGACAGTGCTGTCATCTACATGTCGATCTCGAGGCCAATAGACCATTTGCCACGGGCCGAGGAGGAGCGCTCTGGCAACCTGCGCGCGTGCCTTCCTCCTCTCCTGGCGTATGCGAGGCGGTTTGGAGAAAGCACTGATCTCCACTAGTGGAGATCAGAGCAAGCGCGCTGATGCTTGGATATGTGGAGTTGTCGAACAATTTGTGTGTGTTGTAGGCTAACCTGGTGGTGTTTTTTTTCTTCTTTTTTCTTCTTTTTTCCGTGATGCCAGACAACATATAAGGTCGACAGGAAGCCAATGTGCACTTTTCATGGTTGTGCTAGCAACTACAGTAAAAGGAAACTCTTGTCGAAGGAATTATGCGACGTGCAGACGCGGAGAGTTTGTGGCTGGGTGCTTTTCAAGTTGTATCGTTTTCCTCTTGCCAACGAGTAGCGGCATTCATGGATTATATGCGTAAACGGGAAAGCTCTGTACAGCGGATAGTACTCGGGGAAAATCGGAGTATAATTTCTGGCGAACACGCCGATTCTCAACCTCAGCTATGACCGAAAGAAGCCTGCCCGACAAGTCCCGCAACGATCAATCAGCTCGGCGAAATAAGAAAAATGGCAAACACGTACTTTTTTAAAGATCGAATAGTGTTTCTTCAACAGCTTCAACTTAGCTTTGCCTATTACAGAATGAACTGTGTAACAGCAGTACATTGAGTAGACGACAACAAAAAAAAAAACCCACAGCTCACTTCCGAGGCTGATCATGGGTTTGAGCACGGGCGCGCACTGCTTCATATCGGGTGCCGCGATCTATCTCGCAGGAGACATCTTCTCTCTAAGGTATTATAAAAAAAAGAGGAAGGGAGGGGATCCCTGCAGTGTTTCGCCTGCGGACGCCTAGCCCTTCGCCAAAGCCTACCGCCGATTATGGCGTTCCTTATCACCCTCTTTCCCGCCTCTTCCGTTCCTTTCGCGTCACACAAACAAAATAGTCCACGCCTGCAAATCGTGTTACTGGGTGAAAAAAAGCGCAGCGCACAAAAGGGAGAAGAAAGCAGAAACCGCCCGTTCGATGTAACCGACACCAGCCACTGCGCGCCTACGCACGACCGCATTCAACCCCATCCGCCCCCCCTCCCCCCTCGCAAAAATACAACTAAGGAGAAAAAAATTGGCAGATTCCACGTGCAGTGGGAATCAAGGAAATGTGAAGCACGCATCAGGAACGAAAAATGGATCTGCATTGTTGTCTCGCTATAACGACTTTGGTACATACGAACTGAACGAAACAGCCGCAAGAGCACCAAGACTGTGGCATGTAAATCGTGCCGATTATGTCATGTTTGTAATGTTATGACCTGTCATTTACGTTCGTCATGCAGTCGTTTTGTGCCGTAGCAGTTTTCGTATACACACGATTAACAAAACGGACAGGAGAGCTCCAAGACCGTGGCATATACTTTATGCCGCTCATGACATGCATGTCAGGATTGTAATGTTATGACCTGTCACTTACGTTCGTCATGCAGTCGCGTTGTGCCATAGCAGTTTTGGTATACATCCCATTAACGAAACAGCCAGGAGCGCACCAAGACTGTGGCATGTAACTCATGCCGCTCATGACATGCATATCATGATTTTCATGTTATGACCTGTCATTTATGCTCGTCATGCAGTCATGTTGTGCCATACCAATTTTCGTATACATCCCATTAACGAAACGGGCGGGAGAGCTCCATGACCGTCGCATGTAAATCATCCCGCTCATGACATGCATGTCACGATTTTCATGTTATGACCTGTCATTTATGTTCGCTATGCAGTCATGTTGTGCCATACCAATTTTCGTATACATCCCATTAAGGAAACGGCCAGGAGAGCACCATGACTGTCGCATGTAAGTCATGCCGCTCATGACATGCATGTCATGATTTTCATGTTATGACTGGTGAATTATGTTCGTCATGCAGTCATGTTGTGGCATACCAATTTTCGTATACATCCCATTAACGAAACGGAGAGGAGGGCTCCAAGACTGTGGCGTGTAAATGATGCCGCTCATGACGTGCATATCATGATTTTCATGTTATGACCTGTGATTTATGTTCGTCATGCAGTCATGTGCCATACCAATTTTCGTACACATCCCATTAAAGAAACGGCCAGGAGAGCACCAAGACCGTGGCATGTAAATCATGCGCTCATGACATGGATGTCATGATATTCGTGTTATGATCTGTCATTTATGTTCGTCATGCAGTCATGTTGTGCCACACCAGTTTTCGTACACGTCCTATTAACGAAGCGTTCAGGAGTTGTAGATAGATAGATAGATAGATAGATAGATAGATAGATAGATAGATAGATAGATAGATAGATAGATAGATAGATAGATAGATAGATAGATAGATAGATACGCTCAAAGTCGCCGAATTTCGCTAAGAAACGCTTCGCATTTAAAAAATTCTTGCATCCATAAAGGGTGCTACTGCTCGGCCAGAAAGCGTGAAAACGTATGTGCGCTTTGCAAACAGAAAGAGCTCGCCGTAGAAAGAGCACCACGGTACTTTCGCGGCGTCCTCTGTTAAAATCAATGACTATCACAGGCTCAAAAACTTCTTAGGACTTTGCACATGCTCACTTCCTATATACAGAGCCCCAAATTTAGGCGATATTGAGAACTGAAAAAACAATGAAATCTACATCCGCCCCCATACCGACCATAAAAAAGCAAGCGTTTGTACAAGCCAGTGGGTTGCCAGATCGCAGACGGCTCCGCCCGCTAGGCAATGTGGCGGCGCCCGCGTCTACAATGTCTCCAAGGCAACGACAGCGACGCGCTCTCCGACGCACGTGTGACACAAGCAGCCGTACCCTTGAGGTGGCGTTGCACAACTCCCTGAACCAACCTGGACCGACGGTTCCCATTGAGGAGCGAGCGTTTGCACTGGCATTCAAAAAAATAGAGGGGGCGCTGGTACGGGTGGCATGATGTAAGCGTCAAGTCAGAGTTGCGGCAGGCGACAGGCAATGGGCCGCCTGCTAATGAAATCTCAGATCTTATGAAAAAGTGGGGATACGCTTAAAGGAGTACTGACACGATTTCGCGGCGGCGCAAAATATACATTTTTCGTTTCCTTGCCATGTATTGTTAACGCCCTCCGCACACGGAAGCCAGGAAACACGTACAAAGTATTTTAATTTGGTTTTAAAGTTCGCGTCGCCCAGCACAGCAAGCCAGCCCCATTGCAATGGACACTACGATGACGTATGAACACGGGCTCTTAAAAATCGCCGAAATCGCGGTCAGAGTCACTGGACGACCGTGAAATTGCCGTTGTTTGCGTGCGTCAGGTGTAATTGACCAAAGACGACAGAGTTGCAGCGACGCTACGAAGAATTTCTGTCCCTACGTGGCTCAGACGTTGTCCGACTATGTTGATACGTCACTAGGAAACCGCCCCCTCGAAATCGAAACCGAAAGTCGGCTTTTAAGGGAGCCGTATTAAAAATATATTCATTGTGTTGCGGGCCACCATGACACTGTTTTTGGGGTTTTCCACGCCAGTGCTTTCATTTACAGCAACAATACGAGAATGTCAAAAATTCGTGTCAGTACTCCTTTAAGTGGCCGCGGGTACCCGCAATGCAAGAGTGAAGCCACCCTGCGGGATATTTTTTCGCGGGTCGTGGTGTCCTGGCGGCATAGGTCGGCGCACTCACTCATGAATGCACTCACTCGCACTCACTCGCACTCATTTCATAGACGTGAGTGCGAGTGAGTGTGAGTGGAGGTGAGTGCGAGTGCGAGTGAGTGCCATTGAGTGCAATGAGTGTGAGTGGAGGTGAGTGCGAGTGCGAGTGAGTGCCAGTGAGTGTGAGTGGAGGTGAGTGTGAGCGCAGGTGAGTGCCAGTGAGTGTGAGTGCAGGTGAGTGCGAGTGCAAGTGAGTGCCTGTGAGTGTGAGCGCAGGTGAGTGCCAGTGAGTGTGAGTGGAGGGAGTGCGAGTGCGAGTGAGTGCCAGTGAGTGTGAGTGGAGGTGAGTGTGAGCGCAGGTGAGTGCCAGTGAGTGTGAGTGGCGGTGAGTGCGACTGCGAGTGAGTGCCAGTGAGTGTGAGTGGAGGTGAGTGTGAGCGCAGGTGAGTGCCAGTGAGTGTGAGTGCAGGTGAGTGCGAGTGCAAGTGAGTGCCTGTGAGTGTGAGCGCAGGTGAGTGCCAGTGAGTGTGAGTGGAGGTGAGTGCGAGTGCGAGTAAGTGCCAGTTACTGTGAGTGGAGGTGAGTGCGAGTGAGTGTGAGTGGAGGTGAGTGCGAGTGCAAATGAGTGCCTGTGAGTGTGAGTGGAAGTGAGTGCGAGTTCGAGTGAGTTGCAATGAGTGTGAGTGGAAGTGAGTGCGAGTGCCAGTGAGTGTGAGTGGAAGTGAGTGCGAGTGCGGGTGAGCGACAGTGAGTGTGAGTGGAGGTGAGTGCGAGTGAGTGTGAGTGGAGGTCAGTGCGAGTGCGAGTGAGTGGCAATGAGTGTGAGTGGAGGTGAGTGCGAGTGAGTGCCAATGTGTGTGAGTGGAAGTGAGTGCGAGTGAGTGTGAGTGGAAGTGAGTGCGAGTGCGATTGAGTGCCAGAGAGTGTGAGTGGAGGTGAGTGCGTGTGCGAGTGAGTGCCAGTGAGTGTGAGTAGAGGTGAGTGTGAGCGCAGGTGAGTGCCAGTGAATGTGAGTGCAGGTGAGTGCGAGTGCAAGTGAGTGCCTGTGAGTGTGAGCGCAGGTGAGTGCCAGTGAGTGTGAGTGGAGGTGAGTGCGAGTGCGAGTGAGTGCCAGTGAGTGTGAGTGTAGGTGAGTGTGAGCGCAGGTGAGTGCCAGTGAGTGTGAGTGCATGTGAGTGCTAGTGCAAGTGAGTGCCTGTGAGTGTGAGCGCAGGTGAGTGCCAGTGAGTGTGAGTGGAGGTGAGTGCGAGTGCGAGTAAGTGCCAGTTAGTGTGAGTGGAGGTGAGTGCGAGTGCGAATGAGTGCCTGTGAGTGTGAGTGGAAGTGAGTGTGAGTGCGAGTGAGTGGCAATGAGTGTGAGTGGAAGTGAGTGTGAGTGGAAGTGAGTGCGAGTGCGGGTGAGCGACAGTGAGTGTGTGGAGGTGAGTGCGAGTGAGTGCCAGTGAGTGTGAGTGGTGGTGAGTGCGAGTGCGAGTGAGTGGCAATGAGCGTGAGTGGAGGGGAGTGCGAGTGCGAGTGAGTGTCAATGTGTGTGAGTGGAAGTGAGTGCGAGTGCGATTGAGTGCCAGTGAGTGTGAGTGAAGGTGAGTGCGAGTGCGTGTGAGTGGAGGTGAGTGCGTGTGCGAGTGAGTGCCACTGAGTGTGAGTAGAGGTGAGTGCGAGTGAGTGTGAGCGGAAGTGAGTGCCAGTGAGTGTCAGTTGAGATGAGAGTGAGTGGAGGTGAGTGCGCGTGAGTGGAGGTGAGTGCGAGAGAGTGTGAGTGAGTGAGAGTGATTGGAGGTGAGTGAGTGTAAGTGGAGGTGAGTGCGAGTGAGTGGTGCGGGTCCTGGAAAAATTTGGGTGAGTGAGTGTTCTCTCACACCGCCGACCTATGCCGCTCAATGCATTGATTCTGAGAATGCGGCTACGTCTCCCATGTGTGGGCCTCGGTGTCAATGGCATCTTAAATGCGAAGCATGTCTTAGGGAACTGCGGTGACTTTACGCGTATCTATATGTCTATCTAGACTTTGTGCTCTCCTGGCTGTTTCGTTAATGGGATGTATACGAAAATCGGCATGCCACAACATGACTGCATGACGAACATAAATGAGAGGTCATAATATGAAAATCATGACATGCATGTCATGAGCGGCCTGGTCTACATGCCACGGTCTTGGTGCTCTCCTGGGCCGTTTCGTTAATGGCATGTATACGAAAATTGGTATGGCACAACATGACTGCATGATGAACATAAATGACAGGTCATAGCATGAAAACGATGACATGCATGTCATGAGCAGCATGATTTATATGCCACACTCTTGGGGCTCTCCTGGCCGTTTCGTTAATGGGATGTATACGAAAATTGGTATGCCTCATGACTGCATGGAGAACATAAGTGACGCGCCATAACACAAAAATTATGACATGCATGTAATGAGTGGCATGATTTACGTGCCACGGTTTTGGTGCTCTCACGGCCCTTTCGTTAACTTGATATATACCAAAATTGATATGGCGACACAACAATGTCTGATGACCATGGGTGACACGTTCTAAGAACATAAAAATCATGACATGCATGTCATGAGCGCCCTGATTTACATGCCAGGCGTTTTGTTAATGGGATGTATACGAAAATTGCTATGGCACAACACGACTACTTGAAGAACGTAAATGACAGGTCATAACATTAGACATGCGTGTCATGAGCGGCATGGTTTACATGTCACAGTCTTGGTGCTTTTGCGGCCGTTTTGTAGACTCCATATGTCCCAAAATCGGTATAGCGAGACAACAATGCAGATCCATTTTACGTTCCTCATGCGTGCTTCGCATTTCCTTGATTCAGACTGCACGTAGGATCTGCCAATTTTTTTACGCAGGAGACCACTCGGCAAAGCAGACGGGCAGCGGCAGATGTTACACTACGGAGGCAATAGTTACACACCCTCTTGCGAAGTCACGGTCACGTGACGTGGTTAGCAGACAGGCAAGGTCTCGATCAACGTTGCTGTGCGGGTTAGCTACACGTAGCAGCCGGAAACGTAAACCACGAGTGTTTGGAGAACAAAACTACAGGGCCAGCCAGCATGACCGAGTCGGCTGGGGCCTCTTAACAAAAGGGCGCGCCGCGGTCTTAATAGCGACTCCGTCTCTTGTCAAACAACCAATTGAAGATCGCTGAGAAGACATCGGCTTGCGTGGGTGGAGCATTGCAGGATTCTCCAAAAGTCGTGGAACAAGTGACGCGTTCCGACGCGGCGTCTTCTGCTTGACACGCTGCCGGCATTTGCTAGTGGGGCGACAAGGTCCGCCGAAAACGAGAAAACGTGACCCTCCCGCTGTGACGAAAGGGGTCGACGAAAGGGTTGTAATTATTGCGAAACAACTCCCAGCCGCCAGCAGGGGCGCAGGAAAGCGCGCGGGACGAGACCGACGACCTGGGGAGAAGTAAGTCTTTCCAGTGGCGCACCGACGGGGGGGGGGGTTTCGGGGTTGTAACCCCCCCTTGAGGTCGACCTAACCCCCCTCCCTCCCCGTAACTGCTCCTATGTCCTAGAAGAATGTGGCGCTAATGTGTCTACAAAACGCCGAAAAAAAATAATAAAATAATCATCATCATTGATGTTACTATTATTTGGCATTTTATTTACTTTTTTTTACACACGCAACAACTGTGTAATCGCATGCCCGGCCCTTCGTGAAAAATTGAACCCCCCCCCCCCCCCCTGGCAGAGATCCTGGGTGCGCTACTGAGTCTTTCGCTTTGTCTGAGCCAGTCTGGACAGCAAGCAAGAGTCGTTCTGAAGGCTGGACACACTGTAGAGATCTTTCACTTGACATTCAAAAATCACGGAATACCTGTTCCTCCTGTGCCATCTAGATTCTGTTGCAATGAGTGCCATGTTAAATTATACATTGCTTCGTGGCTATGGCTGCCCCCGATGTTTAAACTAACTGAATACAAGGTAAACTGAACATCCCACGCCTGTGTTTAGTCCAATGTATGACTTATGCTCCATCAAACAATACAGTTGGAGTGTCGAAAAGATCGGGGCGAAACCTGAAGAAGCATGTGCAGGTATGGTTTATTTATTGTTCGTTCTTATTTATTGTTCGTTCCGAATAGGGGCCCCAAACACTTTGGGGCCCCAACGAAATAGCGTCGACACCACTGCGCATGCGCGAGACCCAAACTGCCTTTGGGTTTTCGGTTGGGCACGCTATTTCTGGAATTTAGCGTCAGCCCCAAAGAGCCCCAAAGCTTGCCCCAAACTTTTTAGCGTAAACAAACATGGCGGCGCCCATCGAAGCGACGGCTCTCGCCTAGGACAAAACTGGGCTGATTTCTGATCAAGTGACGACTTTATCAATCAATAAATGGTGGCGTAGGTGATCGCTTTCTTCCATCTCACGCATGCAACAAAAACTGGCCGTGAAACAGCCCGCGTTTTTAAGATCGGTTGTCGAATTGAGAGCTCATAGGCTTAACGCGGCCGGTGACTCGAAGCAGGATTATCTTGGCTCATGATATCAAATTCTTAAGACCCGCAGAACGATGGGGATTACAAGTAAATTTATTGCCACTGCACGCTTTAAATAGCAGTTTTAAAGGGTACGCTTATGGAAGGCAAATGCGTTTATTAATCTTCAGTTTTTACTTATCGTAGCCTGCCTTTTTGGCCACCTTGGCGCTGCAAGCACAAGATGCAAGGAGCGAGCGCAAAACGCAATTCGAAAACTCCTACTTCCTACGTGATCCCAAGTTGGCACACGCTAAGCACTTTGGGGCCCCAAACTTTTGGGGCCCCTATTCGAAAACTCCCTAATATAGCCGCTCATTTCGACGATCACGCCAAGGCGCCCCTCATTTACGGTACTTATATCAAAACTGCTGAAATGCGGCGCACATGGTTGTTTACGTCGTCATGGCAACAGGAACTGCAGCCGCGCGGCGCTTCCTCTCGATAGCAACTTGTGTGTTTTATACCCCTGATAAACGGGCTAGTAAAGTACTTTGAGGTAAACCCCTTTTGTCGCCTAAAGGGACCATTTGCAGAAAGGAGTTGTGTCGATGACACACGTAACCGGACAACTGCTTTAGGTGGTTCCTCAGAAAAACGCTGTAGAAAAAAATGGCGCTGTTTGTGCAAGCAACAAAATAGGAAATGTATTTAAAAATGCATATGTACATGACATTTCGCGATATCAAAGCATGAAAACTTACGTACGGCACGTAATTTAACTGAGAATTTATTACTAGCTGCAGCTAAAATGTCCGCTGCCCCTATTTGTTATTACTACAGACTGAGAAAATTTGCACCATATGTGCCGGTAATGCGATTATTGTAAGTCGCGCCCACAGGATGACATGTAAGCGATGGCAACACGCCGAAAGTGTCATCTGTCATGATGCGGAGAAAACTCAACTTCCTCAAGACAAGGTGGTCAAGGGGGTGCAATAATAAAAATTTGCAGTGGCTTAGCTCGACTATGCCAGGATATACGTAGCGTTATCCTGGCATAGCCGAGCGTTAGCTAACGTTAGTGTAGCTAACGTTAGCTACAAAAAGCTGATGAAGAAGAAAGGACACGGCCCACCCGCCCTCTCGTGAAGTGCGGAGAACGTGCTAAGACGGAGACTTGGGTCGTTAAGACACAAACATGCTCGATGTTTGCCACGATGAGGAAAATGAGATGGTGCCTCCTCTCACGTCCCTTTGCCACGGGTCCACTGCCTTGAACAAGGAAGCAAACAACGGCGTATGTGTAGTTGAAAGAAAAGAAACGACGCTGTACCGATAGTTCTTGTGGCGACCTAATCAACCAAGTTCGCGTTATAAAAGAATTATAGATTTGGCGTTCCTAAAAATGTGCTGTGCAGGTCATCGCTGTGTATGCGACACTTTCTTCTCGTTAGTCTATCAGATAATTTGCAGGCACCGAGGACGCGCAAGAAACGCATCCATTACGTTAAATCAGCGCCGGTTGGCGGAGAGCGCGTCGCGCGTTTCTCTTTGCGAGCCGCCTCCCAAGACAGAGGGCGCGTCGGCGCCGTGCTCTACGGTGTGACCTGGGCCGCCCGAGCAAGCGGTTTCCCCTGCCTCAAGAATTCTTGCTCCGTGCCCAGCCGTTTACTCATTGGTTATGTGAAAGTTTAACTGTTACAATATGGCTACCCTTGTTATGTAGTTCGTGAATCCTATCTTAAATCATCAACTTGTCTAATGCTACCGCATGCAGAGGGCCCACCGGTGGGATATTTGTAGGCGTAATTTGCCACATAACGTATGACTGCTACGTAAACTAGCAAACATGTGTGTTTACATATTATGTTGACAAAGATATGTAGTTTTCGTACAAATTACCACCTTTGATACACTACAAATAGTTATTTTTTATATATCAGTACTCCTACTGCTTCCAATGGCAGTAAAACATGAAAAGTTTGCGTTCTTGTAATAATTTGTCTCTTTTCATTGTGTAATTACAACTACGTATTAATTGATCAGCGAATATATTTGCTACGTACGAACCGGCGAGCACACGGAATGAATTGCCAAACTTACTTTCATTTTCATAAGGAAACAGCAGGGCGCGAGAGGCAGTCTTCTAAGACAAATCGAATGCACGAAATAAAAGAAAGTAAATGAAGGGCGCAAAGCGTTAGCATGAGCAAGCCGTTTATATCTTCTTCGTTCTCTTGGTTATGTACACCTTCTCGTGCTCGTTTTATTTTGCAGCAAGTTTACGCTCGTCATGCTACACTTGTCTAAATTAAAATACATCCGCTCACGATGAAGTATAGCCACATGCGTGCATGAAAGAGCCACGTAAGTGCGGACCACTGCGGTGATAAATCTGCAAGCATGGAAGGAAATACACAAAATCCCCGTATTTACAGCACAAACGCGTTCTCTGTGCAGTGAGTCACTGCAGTATTATCTTGCAGTGACGTAGTATTTTATAGGCGCTAAATTAACCTAATGTTGGCTAATAGCAGAAAAAATATCAAGTGCGTAGCAGACGCCCGCCGCTTTGGCGCAGCCTCTACAGCGGAGAAAGCCCACGGGCCCGGCACAGCAGCACCGCCGCGTGGTAGTTCCCCAGAAAACCTTCACTCTCCCCCGTGTATCCGAGTGGCGCTTTGGCAATTCGGCGCACTCATGGGAGTGTGCCAGTGGAAGTGAGTGCCAGTGAGTGTGAGTGTATTGACTGATTGATTAGTGGGGTTTAACATCCCAAAACTAGCTGTGATTAAGACGTCGATGTGGAGGGATCCGGAAATTGCGACCACCAGTGGCTCTTCAACGTGCACTGACATCGCACAGCACACGGACCTCACCATTTCGCCTCCATTGAAATGCAGCCGCCGCGGCCGGGATCCGATCCAGCGACCTCCGGATCAACAGCCAGTATTATAGCCACTAGACCACCGTGGCGGAGCAAAAAAAAAACCGTGAGGGGAAGTGAGTGCGAGTGAGTGCCACTGAGTGTGAGTGAAGCTGAGTGCGAGTGAGTGCCACTGAGTGTGAGTGGAGGTGAGTGCCAGTGAGTGTGAGTGGAAGTGAGTGCGAGTGAGTGCCACTGAGTGTGAGTGGAGGTAAGTGCGAGTGAGTGCCATTGAGTGTGAGTGGAGGTGAGTGCCACTGAGTGTGAGTGGAAGTGAGTGCGAGTGCGAGTGAGTGCCACTGAGTGTGAGTGGAGGTGAGTGCGAGTGCCACTGAGTGTGAGTGGAGGCGAGTGCGAGTGAGTGCCACTGAGTGTGAGTGGAGGTGAGTGCGAGTGAGTGCCACTGAGTGTGAGTAGAGCTGAGTGCGAGTGAGTGCCAGTGAGTGTGAGTGGAGCTGAGTGCGAGTGAGTGCCAATGAGTGTGAGTGGTAGTGAGTGCGAGTGAGTGCCAATGAGTGTGTGTGGAAGTGAGTGCGAGTGAGTGCCAATGAGTGTGAGTTGAAGTGAGTGCGAGTGAGTGCCAGTGAGTGTGAGTGGAGGTGAGTGTGAGTGCGATTGAGTGTGAGTGTAAGTGAGTGCGAGTGAGTGCCACTGAGTGTGAGTGGAGGTGAGTGCAAGTGCGTGTGAGTGCCACTGAGTGCGAGCAGAGTTGAGCGCGAGTGCGAGTGAGTGCTACTGAGTGTGGATGGAGGTGAGTGCGAGTGAGTGCCAGTGAGTGTGAGTGGAGGTGAGTGCGAATGAGTGCCAATGAGTGTGAGCGGAAGTGAGTGCGAGTGAGTGCCAATGAGTGTTTGTGGAAGTGAGTGCGAGTGAGTGCCACTGAGTGTGAGTGGAGGTGAGTGCGAGTGAGTGCCACTGAGTGTGAGTGGAGGTGAGTGCGAGTGAGTGGAAGTGAGTGCGAGTGAGTGCCAGTGAGTGTGAGCGGAAGTAAGTACCAGTGAGTGTGAGTGGAGGTGAGTGCGAGTGAGTGCCACTGAGTGTGAGTGGAGGTGAGTGCGAGTGCGAGTGAGTGTGAGTGGAGGTGAGCGCGAGTGCGAGTGAGTGCCACTGAGTGTGAGTGGAGGTGAGTACGTGTGAGTGCCACTGAGTGTGAGTGGAGGTGAGTGCGAGTGAGTGCCAGTCAGTGTGAGTGGAAGTGAGTGCGAGTGAGTGCCAATGAGTGTGTGTGGAAGTGAGTGCCAATGAGTGTGAGTGGAATTGAATGCGATTGCGAGTGAGTGCCAGTGCGCGTGAGTGGAGATGAGTGCATGTGCGAGTGCCAGTGACTGTGAGTGGAGGTGAGTGCGAGAGCGACTGAGTTCCAGTGAGTGTGAGTGGAGGTGAGTGCGAGTGAGTGCGGGTGCTGGAAAAATTAGGGTGAGTGTTCTCCCACACTGCCGACCTATGCCTGGCGGCGTTGTTCGTCAACGCTCTGACACAAGCTGACGGGCACGGAAACCACGGCCGCTAGATCATTGTTTGCGCAAACAATGATTGCGCCAGCAACATCTGGAAAAAGAAATTTAGCGCAGCTTGCACTAGTGGCGCATGGCTAGCGAAGCTGATGGGAACTTACTTGGTCAGTTTTCATTATCATCTTCTACTACTGCTTGGTCTTCTTCCGGTCACGTGTCGTTGTGACGTCATGCCACGTGATATAGCATGACGTCGAGGCCACACAAGGTTATGCTGGCAGATGTAGCGTCGCATGGTTGCTAGGCAAGGTCATATTTCGTGACACGACTCAACACGAAAAGCTTGAACAGGTTCGCTGTTAAAGGCGCCACCCTCGATGCCTTTGAGAATCTCTGATCTTCCCACCTTGCATCAAAGTTGTTACACAGGGGCACATATCGATAAAATGCCCATTCCTGTTTGGAAATCGCTCCCACGACTGCTGTGCTCGCTGTAGCGCAGGGACTGTTCAGCGCGGCTCGTATATTTCGTTCGCTGATAGAGTCAAATAGGTTGCTGAGCTGCACAAGGGAACTGATGGCTGTTCTTTTTATTTGCAGACATTGACAGCTTCACAATGAGTGAGTACCAAAAAAACTGCCACCCCATTGCGTTTCCTTAAGCAATGCGCCTAATAAATCACTGCATTACAGCTGTCGATCCGAACAGTTGCACATCAGAAGGTAAGTACAGTTAAAAGCTATAGACACGACGACCACACCTTTGTGCTTTGTACCCGCACAGGGTGCGAAGGGTCGCACGCCATGCTCAACACGAGACTGGGGGAATACGAAGACGGCGGCACGTGGTTGTCAACGATGTAGCCACAGGGAGCAAGCTTGTCTTGAATGATCTCTACATCCCTCGGGTGCGGACGTCATAACACAAACAAGTGATGCGACCTATTTAAAAGCTCGGAACAGTGTTCTCAGCGTTTAAGCTCTGGATCCCTCTAGGTGGGAGGGCCCTCATCCTAAGAGCCCCCTTGCTAAAATCGCATACCGGGCCCTAGTGACGCGTTGTCGTTGGTCGTCCAGGTGCACATATGGCAATCTTGACTTCGCACGTCTCGGCGAATATCAAGAACAGGTGAACACACATACACACACATATATATATATATATATATATATATATATATATATATATATATATATATATATATATCAGCATCACAGTGCTGCTACCAGCCTACGCCCTTTTGGAGCACGGAAAACTGCTTTTCGTAGCAGCAAAACTGCCTTTTGGAGCAGGTGTTGACAACAGTAATTGCAAAACGTACGCAAGCTGTCTTCATGGTGCACAGTTGATAATGAGAGTGTGATACACGTGCTGCGCACTGTTCAAGTACTGTGTAATAAAAACATAAAAATCCTGACACAGCTCTCTTTTCTGCTGGCCTGCAACTATGCATGAACTCGCCAATGACGAAACATGAGAACAGGGTCTCATACACAGGGAGCTCACCTAGAAAATTACAAATTCATGTTAATGCTCCCACTAAAAATGAGGGATATTGCTGAAAGCTACGACAAAAAAAACATGGCACGAGTGTGCCATCTCTCTCTCTCTTTATTGCATAAAGCTTTGAATGGCTGCCTCAAGTTGTGATTTGCCTCCAGCTCGAAGGGAAATGCCACTTTGAAATTCACCAAATGCCTTTGGTTTTAAACGATCAGTTCAGCACCTGTGAGCATGTTCTGCAGTCTTAACGTCCCTTTGAAATTCGCGATCCTCCTAGCTCGTTAATTGGAATTGAGGGGAGCAGAAAAATTTTGGAATTACTAACAGTACCAAGAGAATAAATGTCTGCCACATAGATGCACTGATTTTATGAATGAATGAGTGAATCCTGTTCTTAATTCTCATAATACCAGAGTAAAAGAAGCGTTTCTCGTAATTTTGTGATCTTGTAGCGACCGTGGTGCAAGAACCCCGCGCCTTAGTTCAACCAAAAAGTAGCGTTCAGCCCCCCCCCCCCCCTCCCTCTTGCTGCCGCCGCCACTAATGGCGCTTTTCACTGGCGGATCTGGAGCAGTCACCGAAATTCTGGAGGGAGCGCTCGGCTTTCATGTATCCGAATCCGCCAGCGGAGTCCGAGAATGCTCCGCGAGCGAGTACACAGGAAGTCGATGGGCACGTCACACAAGCGCACCTTCCGCTCCGTGCGTTCCCGTGGCAACCAAAGACGCCTTCCCCGGGCACATTTTGACTGCGGCAGTTTCAGAATTGTTTACGTTCAATTCATGCCCCATTCTATGCTCAAGCTTTATTACTCAGAGAAGGCACTAAGCGCGGAATACACGGTACGATTCTGCGTTCGGTGCCGGAGCTTACGGCATGAAGCGTACGATGGATGGGTAGAGGAACGATGAGCACGTAGGGACGCAGGCTCGGCCGCATTTTGCACCTAGCTTGGCACACGCGCTCGTAAGAGTTCGTGTCTTCATCAACAAGTAGAAAAGAGTTTTGAACTTCCCTGCTCTATAATACCATTGAAGAACACTCTCAATAAAGCTGTGTCTTCGCGAGCGACAAGCACATCCAAACAGTCCCACGCCAATGACGACTCCGAGGGTAGGCTTAGCTAGAACGACGCCGCTGCTATCCCGTCGTCGTTCGCGACGAACCGCGAGCTCGCAATGAAGCGCTTACTTTTTCCAATACGATAAACGTTTGTACTCACATGTCATGCGTTAACACGTCCAATCGGTTTTTTTGTTTTGTTTTGTTTTGTTTTTAACATCGGTGTGGAGCGCAACGATGGAAACGAAGCGAGCCGCATCGGTGAAACGGCCAGTGCCGTTGTTTACCTTCCGTACACCGCGGCTTCAGATCTCTTGAGTGTTTTGAAAACAGGTGCTCCTTTCCATTTTAAACATACTTACACTCACTTGTAAGCTATTTAATTTCACAACGCAATCACAGTCAATATATTAATTACACGCCATACCGGCAAATGCAGCCTACGCCAGACCTATTCGAGCGGCGGAGAGAAACAAACGTTGGCCAGCCGCGTGACGCCACACGTACAGCGCACGACGCTACGTACAGCACGTCGTAATCACTGTCTTCTGAGCTGGAAGAGCTTCTGCTTGTCCTGCTGTCGTCGCTAAACGCGAGCTCCACTTTCTTGTACACTCCAGCTCCGCAGCGGTACAGTGCACTAGATGGGTAGTGGGTTCAGGAGAGGGCATGCTCCACGCGCTGGCGTGAAGCGGAGAGCGTTGACGGGTCGCGTATGTATGCAGCGGCGCTGCGGTAGCGTGGGCTGTACGCTCGGCGGCTGCGCTCAGCAATATCCCCAGCACTCCCGCCTGCTGCAGTAGCAGCGACTTGCGTTTGCTTTCTCTACTGTCTAGTTTGCGGCGCTGTGTCGTGTGCTGTTGTTCTCCGTTACCTCGAGTGCAGAATGAAGTAACTCGCGTTTTTTTCGCTGTTCTGCAGCTACAGCACAGTTGATGTGATGCTGCTGCGCAAAGCTCAGACTCCTTGTTTAGGATGCAGCGAGAACCCCGAAGTGCTTAACCCCGATGCTTACATCCAGCATCGCTAAGTTTGGTGCCGCCAGAAGGCTTCACTTTCTTGTAAAAGGCCTATGTGTCACCGAAAGCACCAAAGCAAAAAAAGAAAAAAAAACTTGCACGCGAAGTTGAGTGAGTGCTCGCAGTTCTTTCTTCGGCATATGTTCTGTGAAAGAACACCACGGGGTCGTGTCTCAACAACCATGCACAAAGAATTTGAAAATATCTGACCGCTGGAGCGAAATAGTCTCACATACCTTGTGGGCAGTGATGTGTACTTTCAACCAGTATTTTTTATCAGTAAGTATCAATTACATATTTTTTACCTACTCAAAATTTTAAATATCGCTTTAATCCCTTATATTTCAGTTAGAAAGTTGCAGCTCGCTTCAGATAAACCGGGAATGATTCCCTTCATGCTGAACTTTGTCAAATTTGTTTGTTTTTTTTACCAGTAAGGACAAGCAGTCTTGAAGTATACGTGGAATGCGAAATAAATGCGCGCTGCAAGCGATAATTGACAGATACATAGCTACGTGATGTATCTCGAAACACGCTTACGCTTATCACGCTGCCACTTAAGTCGTGACACTTTTCGAACCTCCTTGCATGGCGAAGACGTGTACGCTGCGACGACAAACGCATGCAGCCGTGCATTTGCCAAATCATCCCTCAGGACGCTTGAGCAGCGGTGCGCAAGCACGCGTCTATTTCATTATAACTCGTATTTCGCGATTTTTGTTTTCTTTTCGAAATGCTTGATGCCCGAGTTATCTGAGGCGGACTACTACTTTGCACGGACTTGTTAGCGATTAAAGCAATGTTTATGAAGTCGACTAATTACAAGGAGTATTAATTGACACTTAGTCATAAAATGTAGCCGTTGTAAGTACACACGTACGACTACTGCAAGTATGAATTTAGCTGAGAAATTTTTTCTAGAGCTTCTGCCTTTCTCAGAAATTTAGTGCATGATGGGACGCCCTATTAATTATGCACTTTCGGGAACACAAAACACCTGCACGGCTGTAAATAAAGAATGGGTATGTCATGAAAACACGTCTTGTACTTCCCTCTTATAGAACACGCAAGTACTGGCTATTCGTTACTCACCAACGCTTTGGTTTCTTCGGAGGGTAGGAAGTTATATGTTAAAGCCGCTCAGTAGCTCTCTGCAGCCAGGGAACCTCGCTATTAATCAGTGACAGCACCGGACTTTGGAATTAGCTAGAAGGTCGCACCACCAGGTCTGTCCTTTGCGAACCCGGAAACATCATAGGATGCATCGAATGATAAAAATGGTCTATTCGGAAAAAGCTACGAGTTAGGTCTGCCAACCTAACACCTATTTTTGGCCGAAAATTTGTGCAAAGTTACATATAATCTGGGAATAATCGTTTACGTCATTGATGGTTCGAAATTTTCACTTTTTCAACACCGACTTCTCGCGTACGTACGGAATGATGCAAGGACGAAACTTATTAGGTAGGGATGCAGCGGTTTCTCCTTTGTATGCCCAGTAATAATTTTCATGTGCTGACCCCGGTAAGACCGCGCCGAGCTCCCAAAATCAGCTCTCAATCTGTTGATAAACCGTTTATCATAGGAATGTTCGCTATGTAAGTAGATCGTCGTTTAGAGACAGCGCACACTTAAAGGGGTCGTGAAACGTTTTCTGAACATTTTGTACTAAGTGCGTATTCGGGATCCTGACCCTCCAATCAACAATATGCATTGTTCCGTTGCACCGTGTGCGTTGATTTAGAGCGATAAAAAACGCGGTTTCGGTTTCACTGCGCGCGTTCCCCTCAACTCTGCAGATGACGTCATCTTAGTAGCCGTCATACCTCCGAGATTGGCGCGCCCTCGGAGGCCATGGGAAAACAAACCGTGCTGCCGCTCTTCTTTCGAATGGTGGAACCGCACGGTTTCCAAGTATTTTCTTCCTTTCTAGCTTTCAAATAAATCGATTCCTTTAGAGCAAACGCGAGTTCACTGTGCCTTTGAACTTAAAAGTATCTTAACTCAACGTCACCAAATAGTACCACGCAGACCGGTAGTGTCGCATAGTCGTTTCGGGAGCGCAAGAAAGCTGAGATTTAAAACGGGCGTTGTTAAATGCGCACTGAATATTTCGCCGAAATATTTCGGAATCGGCTTATCGAATGCGTATTGAAGCAGTGAAAATTACAAACCGGCATCTCCAAATTCTTTTTACGACCCCTTTAATGACACTGAGCGGCTCTGAGCAAATCCGGTCCCATCGAGCCATGCTGTACGGTTTTACAAGCCACAATATCATTTACGTATGCCACTTAGCACGGCGATTCTTGCGGGCAGCAGTAACTATTTCACAGGACAGGCACTGAAATGCGGAGCAACAATTCCATGCTGTGACGTAACGCACAGCGCGAGTATGGTGCGCGAGCCTGCTTGAACTTCGTACTGCATACAGCCCATGCTCTACTGGCGCCATCTCGTGCCGTCAACGTGAGAAGCGTCACTCCCGGCCGCTCTCTGAGCCCACTACCCGTATATCCTAGTACACTGCAGCAGCGGCAGCGAACGCAGCCATTTTGACAGATACGACGGAAGTGACGTAGGACGCGGCCGGCTTTCGCCTGAATCTGTCTGAATCCGTGCCTCGGCGCTGGAGCAAGTCAGAGCCACGGCCGCTCGATTAGCAACGCACGTGCGTTTTAATCCAGCGGCCGTGTCAGAGCGCTCTGGCGCGGTTTGAGTTGCTCCGAATCTGCCAGTGAAACGCACCAGCCCGCTGCCGCTCGACCAGTGAAACACGGATTCGTCGCGGCGGAGAAAAAAAAAAAAAACCTGCTCCGAATCTGCCAGGGAAAAACGCCATAAAATAACCACGCGCTAGCGACGGTCCTTTATTCTTTTTTTTCTGGAGGGGGGGGGGGGGGGAGGCAATAAATTGAGAGGCAACAAACCGTTCATCCATCGTTGTTGTAACCAATGCCTTCGATCCCAGCATGCGGAACGCGGCAAAATCGCTTTATTTAGGAGTTTCCGCCATGTAACTTCATAACATTGCACCGAGTCAAAACGAAACTACGCGTACCACTGATCGCCAGCGACGCATTTTTTGCACGCAGGCTCCGAAGACACTCGCGAAGACAAATAAATCGAAACTATTACCGAGTGGCAAAGCCGCGGCGTTCCGCATACGTGACAGTAGTCGCTGGCGACGCGATCATACGTAGCGCCCATGCACGCGCACGGTCTGAGCACAAGATTACTGCACTCCGCGTTCTCCCGGGATGAACCCCGCCTACACCACAGCCTGTAGTGACATGATAGTGGACGGCGCCTACGTAATTCTGAAGGCATGCGCAGCCTAAGCGAGCTATCAAGAAAAAACCATTGCTTGCCGAAGCCGCCGCGGAAGAAACGTAGCTACGTAGCTCGCTGTTGCGCAATCATGGACGGGGAACACACAATTCGGAAGGTATACAGCAAACACGAAAATGCTGTTTGCCGCAGCCGCCGTGCTACAAAGTGGCCGCTATCGACGTTATCACGGACAAACGCTCGCGCAGTTCACGCGCGCCAAGCAGGCACTAAGCCAACTAAGCTATAATAGCTTGCCACAGCCGCAGCGGATGTACCCTCCGTCACTATAAACGCGGTCAAAGTCGGCAACCCTGCTTTTTAATAAAGAAAAAAAAAGAATCCGCCTTTTGCATGGTCCGAGTGCGCATGCGCCGCATCCGGCGCAAACGACCCGTACGGCGTCGTAGCAGACGACGCAAGCGGCGCGCAGTGAGGAACAGTGTACCCGTTACCGAAAGTAATAGAGAGTTTTAGTTTGTCCGTAAATTTCTTCACGTTTACGGATACCGGTTTAACGGGAACATGTATGTGACCAGCAGCGCTGGTGGCGACACCTGATGACGCGGAACCTAAGCAGGCACACAGAAAACTAATATTATTATTGCGTGCCCGTTTTGCTTGACTCCTAGTGTAAAGTATTGGACGTGAGATAATAATTGACTCTGAGTACTTTCATTACCTCTTTCGAAGAAAACGCTCACGCTACTAAAAAGAAAAACGAATGCTTTGTAGTTAAGCAAACCGCGGATAGATGGCGCTAGCAGTTCTACTTCCACCGTAAACACGCACGGTAAACCGGTATCCCGCGAACGTAAAGAAGTTTACGGACAAACTAAAACTCTCTATTGATACGCGGCGCCAGCTGGGCCGGTACGCCACCCAGACACACATTTTTGGTATCATGAAGTTCTCTCACATCGTGTATGGTGCAGGCAGGCAAATGCCGCGTATCTGACACGGCCTTAGCCGCGAAGAAGGCGCGCCGAACACTTTTCAAATTGCAGCGCGACCAAGACAGGAGACACATGAATCACACAGACGAGCGCCGACTTACAACTAGATTGATTTGCACTTCACCAGTCCTTTTTATGCAAATTCTTGCCACATCACGCCAAGCAGTCCAACAAAACACATACACACAAAAGCCAAAGATATGTAAAGCATACAGGCAAGATAAAACCTGCGCCTATGCACTCCCTCAAGGTACACACTCAGGCATGACAAAGCGGTTCAACTCTCGGGGGAAAAAAATTTTTTTTTTCTTTTTCCAACGCAAGCCTTCAGAACGCAATCATCCAAGGAAACAAAACAGCAACAAAATCCTAAAGATAACACCGATGGCCAACAATAAACACGGAAGGCTCGTGAGGATGAAACGGATAAAAACTAGAACAATAACTTAGCGTCGAATCGTAAAACACACGTCGAGGATGAAACTGATGACCAACAATAAACACGGAAAGCTCGTGAGGATGAAACGAATAAAAAAAACTAGAGCAATAACTCATCGTCGAATCGTAAAACTAAGAAAAGGAATGAAGGAATGACCATAAAACACGTGACAACGGGTGAGGGTGAAAAACAAGGCTAGGCATAACCAAACAAGGCGTTGCCATGTACCATTTTCCGAGACAGTGGCACGAAGTGGCGCTCCACTCTTGTGAGTCTTTATCGTGAGGAAGACTTCAAGAAATCCTTTTGGTTCTTTTTTTGCTTCGTTTGCGAGGGCGTCCTGGTGTAGCTCTCCCAGTACTCGTACAGCTTCCTTCTTTTGCTTCTGCGGGTTGAATTCAACTTGCCTGAAGTTCTTTTCAATTGCCAGACCAGCCTTTTCTTTGAACAAGGATTTTGGAAGCACCGAAAAACCGCCTTCTTTATCATCAAGGAGAATCGTGAGGTTGCGTTCTTGGATCGATTTTGAAATTTTTGTGAGGTGGTCTCGAGGAAGGCAAGGACGCTATGTTTCTCTTTAGGCAAGTCACACCACTTGCCTAAAGAGAAACATAGCGTGCCATTGTCGTGCCATTGTCTCGGAAAATGGTACATGGCAACGCCTTGTTTCAAGATTTCTGCAAAAGCACCTTCATGTGTTGGTGAGCGAAGACCCTTTTCTAGTAAGAAGTTCATCGGACGTTGTGAAATGTTTAGAAGGTCTGCCTCCTAACATGTACATGGGTTTTTCCATTGACATCGAAGAACTGTATTATTCTATGCCACATCAGGGACTACTAAGTGCTTTAGAGGATAGAATAGCTGCTTTTGGAACAATTAAATTTCAGAATGCCGCAGGAATTTGCAGTGACGCCTTTTTAGCCTTGTTGGAGTTCTACCTGAAGTCAACAGCTATTAAGTTTGATGGAAAGTATTTTATTCAGAAACGTGGAATATGCATTCGATCGTCCGTGGCCCCTATTCTGTGCGACATATTTCTATCCGTTATAGGAAAACGTATTCTTTCCCAACTTCAGGACTCGCGCGTGGTTAAGATCTGCAGGTATGTTGATGACTTTCTAGTAATCGTAAAGGATGCGCCTACAGAAGGGATAGAAATTGTCGCCAGAAATGTTGTTGCTATGTTCACGTCGCACGACGAATGGTGGCGGTCTTACTTTCACATGGGAATTACCGGAACACAACAGGCTTCAATTTCTCGACCTATGCATGCTTTTCAGTGCTGACCACTTGTGCTGGAAGTTTAGTCCGAGATCAAAGAAAAGCCTGCTTCCTTATGACAGCGCTCATTCCAAACATGTTAAAAGAGGAATAGTGATGAATTGCCTTCAATCTGCCCTAACAAAATCATGCGACCATTGCATGAGTGCAAGCTTCAGGGAGCAGGTATCGCGCCTGGAAGGCTCTGGCTATCCTCTATTCTTAGTGTCTGAGGTTTGCGAATCTTTGCTTCAAAAAATTAAGCGGTCCCATCTGGGAAAGAATACAGAGATTAATAAGAGGCAAGTACAGGTGATTCCGTACATTCACAAGTTATCGCACAGTATAAAGAAGATAGCCTCCAGACATGATGTACCGGTAGTGTTTTCTGCCCCGTGCAAGTTGTCGAAATTGTGTAGCATGACCAATCGAGAAAGGTTACCTGAGTGCACTACCAAGCACCAAAACAGATTTACCGATTGCGCTGAGAAGGTCATCTACGACATTCCGCTAAGTTGTGGTCGTCAATACATAGGGCAAACACGCAGGTGTTACAATGAAAGAGCCAAAGAGCACAGTTGGAAGGTACGAAATAATGCTGGTGGATTTTTAAGTGAGCATTGCAAGCGTTGTGGTTGCACCCCCGAATTCAAACAAGCGAAATTTCTAAGTAAATCAAAAGACAAGACGGCACGGGAACTTGTTGAAGCATTCCACATTAAGAAAGCAGGAGATAAATGTGTGAGCAAGCCTTCACTTTTAATTACTGACGCCGAAGTAGAACTTTTAGATGGTTATGCCTAGCCTTGTTTTTCACCCTCACCCGTTGTCACGTGTTTTATGGTCATTCCTTCATTCCTTTTCTTAGTTTTACGATTCGACGATGAGTTATTGCTCTAGTTTTTTTTATTCGTTTCATCCTCACGAGCTTTCCGTGTTTATTGTTGGTCATCAGTTTCATCCTCGACGTGTGTTTTACGATTCGACGCTAAGTTATTGTTCTAGTTTTTATCCGTTTCATCCTCACGAGCCTTCCGTGTTTATTGTTGGCCATCGGTTTCATCTTCGACTTGTGTTCTCTTTAGGATTTTGTTGCTGTTTTGTTTCCTTGGATAATTGCGTTCTGAAGGCTTGCGTTGGAAAAAGAAAAAAAAATTTTTCCCCCAGAGTTGAACCGCTTTGTCATGCCTGAGTGTGTACCTTGAGGGAGTGCATAGGCGCAGGTTTTATCTTGCCTGTATGCTTTACATATCTTTGGTTTTTGTGTGTATGTGTTTTGTTGGACTGCTTGGCGTGATGTGGCAAGAATTTGCATAAAAAGGACTGGTGAAGTGCAAATCAATCTAGTTGTAAGTCGGCGCTCGTCTGTGTGATTCATGTGTCTCCTGTCTTGGTCGCGCTGCAATTTGAAGAGTATGAACCAACTAGCCCAAGTCAAAATTCTGCTGGCGCCGAACACATCAAGCTTGTACAGGGTCTGTTAGAAAAGTATCCGACCTTATCTTTTTTTTTGTGAACACCTGATGGATATGAAGCAAGTGCGCTTGCATCAACCGACCTTGAACCCTCGTGCGCATGCGCGAATTTTTTTCCTGCCTGCCAATGGTGTCAGTCGCTGGTACGCAGCGTTTGAGTGAGGTAATGCGCAGTGCTCTCGTCGTTTTTTTTTTTTTTGTGCTCAACAGGAAATTGGCGCATTCATCACGACAATGCTCCTGCACATTCCTAGCACTTGATTCAGACTTTTTTGGCGAAAAACCAGATCCCTGTAGTTCAACAGCCTCCTGCGACTTCTGGCTGTTTCCCAAAATCAAGAGGCCATTGAAAGTAGCGTGATTTCAGACAAGAGAGGGCATTATGGCTGCAACGACAGCTGTGCGAAACTCCATTCCGAAAGAGGCCCAGAATGCCTCCAGCAATGGCAGCACTTCTGGGAGAAGTGTGTGGCTTCTCAAGGAGACTACTTTGAGGGTGATTAAGTTTCCAACGCTCCAGTTATGCCAGTTTTTTTAGGGGCGAAGCTCCTCTTAGTCTAACCTTGTCACGCGTAACCGGCAACATCTCCCGAACAGTATAATAGATGGCGCTGTCTCATAGAAGCCTGGCGAACAGGAAGGGTGTGCCTGGTGAGAAAGAAAGGCGGGGATGCTGGACTTCTACGAGTCTACAGGCCTCTGACCGTAATAAGCGTCCTATATCGAGTCTTTACACAGGTACTGAAGGCCTGGATGAGTGGGTGGGCAGAGAACAACAACGTGCTCACAGACTTGCAGAACGGGTTCCGAGCCGACCGACGCCTGGAAGACAACCTCTTCGTGCTGATACAAACCATAGCAATAGCTCGCAAGGAGTCCAGAAACCTGTATGGGTGCTTCCTTGACGTAGCTAAGGCATACGACAGTGTCCCACGTGAATCTCTGTTCCAGCGGATGGCGGAGGTCGGAATGTCAGAGCTGTGGGTCGGTCTCATCCGACGGCTGTACAAAGACAACTCTGCTATAGTGTGCTTTGACGGAGCCCAGTCCAGGCCAGTAATGGTAACACGGGGACTTAAGCAGGGCTGCCCACTCTCACCCCTGCTATACATGATCTATGTCTCTGGACTGGAACAGACGCTTCTAGCATCCAGTATTGGCTTCTCTTTCACCCACCTGTACGGTGGAACGCCCGTGACTTGGAAGCTGCCGGGTTTAGTGTATGCTGACGACCTGGTCCTGCTAGCCGAAAGCCCCACGGACTTGCAACAACTCGTCACCCTCGCCGCGACCCACCTGTACCACCTGGACCTGACCTTCAATGCAAAGAAGTCTGCTGCACTACAACTGTCAGGCTCCCCGCCAGGTGCTGACATATACATGCCAGGAGGAGATCAGATACAGTGGGACACTGAATATCGGTACCTGGGAGTGATATTGAGCACCTCCGGTGACTTGTTGGGGGTGCATGAGGACAATCTGCGCAGGTCTTCGCAAAGAGCAGCAAACGTGCTACGCCGGAAAAGCTTATGGGGCTGCAACCGTTTCCTCCTCACCCGAGACTTGTGGAAGGCCGTCCACGTCCCAGGCCTTACATTTGCCAATGCCGTCCTGTGCCTCAATGTGACGACCAGACAATGGCTGGAGCATGGCCAACGGGAGGTGGGCCGTATGGCCCTTGGATGCCACGAACGTGTGGCCATAGAGGCCATTCAAGGTGACCTGGGATGGTCCACTTTTGAGGTGCGCGAGGCAAGAAGTAAGGCGACATATGAAGGACGCCTCCGACTCATGGACGATGAACGGTGGCCCAGGCGACTGTTCAGATATGCGAGCCTAACTGGCACACAAACGCAGTGGTGCAGGCGTCTGGGCAGCCTGAAAAGAAAGTTTGGTATGTCTGCGAAACCTGTAGTTGAGGACAGGATGCACAAATGGGCCCATGCGGTCAAAACTCAGGTGTGTGAGGAAGAGACGGAGCAGTGGCGGCGTGCAATGGAAAATAAATCCACACTGCTGACATATCGCACCCACAAGGCAGACATTGGCACGGAGCCCCTGTACGATAACAGCGGCGGCAGTGCTCTACTCTTTGAGGCACGTGCAGGAGCGCTGCGTACGTTGACATACCGTCGCAGGTTTGACTCATCAGCGGACGTGGACCGGGCCATATGCCGAATATGTGGCGTCGAGGAGGAAACAACAGAACACCTCGTCCTCCACTGCACAGGCTTGCGCCCGGATCACGTAGAGGGCACCACCTTCCCGCTTGCACTGGTAATTCGAGGTTTGTGGAAAGGTGTAATGGTGCCAGCACTTACATTCGGAAACTCAGTGGTGTGCATGAGGTCAGAGGTACAATCAGGGCTGGACGTGAATCAGAGGACGGTCGGACGTCTCGCACTGGGCGCCCATGGGAAGACCACAAATGAGGCTGTTAAGGGGGATATGGGATGGTCTGACTTTGAGGGAAGGGAAGCTCAGAGTAAAATTAGGTACGAACAGAGATTAAGGAATATGAAAGAAAATAGATGGGCAGCGAAAGTATTCAGGTATTTGTATAGGAAGAACGTTGATTCACAATGGAGGAAGAGAACTAGGAAGCTTACCAGTAAGTATACATCCAGTAACGAAACGGATGGGACGAAAAAGAGCGTTAAGAGCATGGTCAGAGCGGCGGAGAACTCGGATTGGATAGCAAGAATGGAGAAGAAACCGGCATTGAACAACTACCGAAAAGGGAAAGACGAAATCAAGAGAGAAAAATTTTACGATAATTCAAAGGGAAGCGCTTTACTGTTTGAGGCAAGGTCCGGTTGCCTGAGAACCCGAAGTTACAGAGCGAAATTCAATAAAGAAGGGGATACATGTACGTGCTGCGGAAAAGCTAGGGAAACGACAGACCATATTTTGATTGAATGTACAGATGTCCACCCAGGTGTAGCTGTGGACACTACCCTACAGGAGGCCATGGGTTTCAGGAGTAACAGGGGAAAGCTGAACATGCCGGCGATAGATATAAGTAAAAGGCGCTTAGAGCATTGGTGGCGCAAAAGTATGGAGCAAAGAAAAGCGCAAGGTAGTTCGGGTATGATTGTTACATCACAGCAGAACGATAATAGATAAAATAAATAGACGAGGAAAAAAATTAGTTGTGAAAATATATGTGATTCGGGAAAAGAAATGGTTGTAAACGAAAAAGAAATAAAGCTAGAGCTTGGTGGCCCGGCCACCGCCCCGTTATAAAGGGGACGCTCCTAATATCCATCCATCCATCCATACTGGGATTCCGAAAGGATAATGCGGAGAACAGAGTGGTCCACAGAGCGGTGCACAACACAAAACTAAGATTGGTGCAGTGGTGGCGCAAGACGCGCAGACAGTGCCAACGCACAGACAACGTGGACGTTCAGACAGTGTAGCCGGCCTGCGAGGAGACATTGTACGGCTGTCGCGAACGTGTTAATTCACCTCAGCGTGTGTTCTGTCTACCCAGGCTGTGCTACAAATCCTTTTTTTTTTTGGCTAGGGCACCTGAGAGTTGCCCACCCGCTACAAAGGGCATAGCCACAATTCATCATCATCATCATCATCATCATCATCAACATACAAACTGCAGTTGAGTGATGATATTCTAGATGGCGCTGTACACAATCTGTGTCGTCATCACCATTTCTCGTCTCATTTCCTAGATGGCGTTGGTCCAATAGAAGTGTGTGCAATAGTGCGCTTGTGTGAATCGCCACTAGATGGCTGTGGAAGTGCAGCTACTCTCCGATTGGCTGCTGCGCGGGCTGTGCCTGGGTGCGCGGGAAACGAGTGCCTCTCTCAGTCTCCTGGATCGTCGCCGTTCCAAGACGACGCCCGCCCGGCCCATCGACGGAGACCGATTTGGCGCTACAGCTGCGGCGGCATCGTAGCTACCCGCACCGTCTCGGGATCCGCCAGGCGCCGCGCTCGATTCGCCGCCGCTTCTCGGGCTCGCCTTTCGGGGTCCGCTGCTCGGAGTGCACGTTGCGCCGCGGCGTCATTGGCGCGCACCGTCTCGGGATCCGCCAGGCGCCGCGCTCGCTCCGCGGGATCCTGGGGACGAGCACGAGCCGCCGCGGCCCTCCGCGCCCGCCGCTCCGCTTACGTCCATGCCCCACCGACAATCCGAGACCCATAACGCCCATAACTTCCGGAGCTTCGCCCACCTCACCATCATTCACCTCGTGGATATGCTGTGATTTTTTTTCTTCGGCCAAAGGTCGGATACTTTTCTAACAGCCCCTGTATTTCAGTGAAACCATCGCTCCGTACTCCCGTAGTCAGTTTTCGTTTTTTTTATTGCGATAGCAATTATATGGACAGTCTCGGCTGGTTTTTGCCGTCCCCGTCACCGCCGTCATAAACCGTATATGTATAAGTATGTATATGTAAAAGTCCCAAAGAAAAATAATTCAGATAAATGCTTCCGAAGCGCGGAATCGAACCAGGAACCTCTCGCTCCGCAGCGCGTTGCGCTAACCACTACGCCACAAAGAGCAGATCCTTCACGGAGCTAACGGCGAGCCTCATATACACACCCTTTATCGCTGGCAGGACTCAGAGACGGCAGGCGCTTATAAGCGTTTCTTCATTACCAGCGAGATGGCGCGAAGAGCGCAAGCCCAGCTAGCACACAAGACCAAAAAGACGTCTTATTGGGGGATTAACGTCTTGGTTCGCGTGGCTGACGTCTTTGAGACGTCAGCCACGCGAACTAAGGGGCAGCGACATCAAAGGGA